>PVMI01087774.1:0-17868 GCA_008528875.1 Aulacorthum solani
TATTAATATTTAGTTGCTTATATACCTACAAAATATACGGGAATTGCCCCGCTCGGCTTATTACCACAGTGTTACAGTACTTAAAAACTTAACAACTAATAATATTAATACAGAGTTTAACAAAATGTTCAAAAAAGCACAGGTAAACAATACATGATTATTGATTCTCATTGATCGAGACTTAATATTTTCAGTTAAATTTGAAATTATAAAACTGCAGAGATAATTAAATTATATAAGAGATGATGGTTCCACGCCCGATCCTGAGTAATATTTCCTAGTAAGATAGGTAATAGAACCATACCAAAATAATTGTTTTACTATGTTTAGTCTTGAGATTTCAATAACAACAAATATGATGTAATTATCATATATTATAATTAAATCCTTACTTGCATATTGGAATTCCGAACAGTGCACACTCACATATTACATATTGTAATAATACTGTATTAGTATTTAGATGATTTCCCGAGCCACCGGAGAGTGTAATTGTAATTTATACAGTCTGAAGTCTGTTAGCGCATTAAATGCTCACAAACAGTTGACGGACGGTCGACATAATTACGAGACATTCGTTCCGTAGGGATGGAAGTTTGTACAGTAGATATGGATATGGCCATATGTTAGGTAGGTATATGGATACTGGGCGATAACATAGCCGGCGCGCAACACCCTAAGATCTGAGATAACAGTATAATATTATTGCGTTGTATAATAGTGTTACGTAATGATGTACACCCTACTACAGTCAATGTGACGAACCCCTTTACAATAATACTTATCGACCTACATTTCCCGAATTTTCCACAGTAAGAAACATGCTATAAAATATCCTCATAAATGGATGAAACTCTTTGGAACAGAACAACCACCTTACTGTCGGCTTTTTCAAAATCATCAGTATAAAAAACCAAAATTTAATATTAAGCTATAGTTGATGTAAACCGATTAAAAGGAAAAGGGGAAGACACATAACTGCTCTGCTATAAAATAGGTGTCTTGAGTGATGTACCTAACTAGTTATTGAGTAAGTCGCTGATAAATCATACCGTACAAAAATGATTCTGACCTAAGCCGCTCACCAGCCTAGCTATATTGCTACCTATGTATATATTATCATGTATTATCATGTATTATAAATTATTTATTTTGCTATTAATTGGTATACTAATTTATTTATGTTGCTATTAATACTAATTTATATTTCAATGTAGATGTTTTTTGATGGATTTTGTTACTAAAGTATTTATTTTACCATTAGTTGGTAGATTGATTTAGTATTGCTAATAACATTGCATTCATTACATGTATTATTAATACCTATTTAATTATTAAAATAATTTATATTTATATAATTTAATATTTATAACTTTTAGTTACCTACCTATAAACTTTTTATCCAATACTGAATTACCACAGAATGGGTTCGTGGTACAAATAGCAAATAGCTTAAAATTAATTTAATGTTTTGAAAATATTATCGTGTATACAAAACATAATGATGTACAAAAAGTTTCAAATCCCCATAAATAATATTTTCGAATTGCAACAAAACGATTAAAATTGTTATTTTTCGTTTGAATATCTAATTTCGTCAGAATTTAAACTTCAAATATGTATGAAAAATCTTTAATAAAAACTTAGGAGGAACCTTGTATTACATATTTAAGCATTTCGAAAGAATAAACATTCATTTATTGATATATTTTATATAAAAGGATTATATATTTTATATGTCTATGCATGGATCAAAAAGAGTCAATATATTTTGAAAATTATACAACACATAGACAATTTGTTAAACATTTTGAGTATTTACTGTTATCTGTTTTTGGATTACACACAAAATAAGAAAATCGATTTGAACAAAAACTAGTTTTCCGTAAAAACGACCGTTTTTCTCTAATTTTGTTTTTGTTTTTCTCAATTATTAAGAAAAGTACTAGACATTTTACTAGTTTTAACCCCTCAAAGTACCAAATAGATTCACTTTCCAACCAGAAAACATATTGAAGTTGAAAAAATCTAAGCATTTTTACTGCTCCAAAAGGTTACGACAGCCAAAAAAAAATCTCTCATCACGATGGTAAAATATTATATTATACTTTCACAAATTGGTGATTTAAATTCGATTATAGTATATAATAATGTCATAATGATAATATATTAATATGTTATACGTATGATACACAATAATAGTTGTACAGCTGTGCAGTATTCAGTAATACTTGCATAAAAATCACTGTTCGCCACAACATACAGACATGTATATGCTGCAGTAGAATTGTATCTTATTGAATTTATTCCACCTAAGATTCTATGAAGAGTATTGACGATATTATTTATTCATGAGATTAATTCCCAAAAGAAGATTTAGTTGAAAATTATGTTAAAACACAAAATATTCGATCCTGTGACATTTAGTTTTTTTATTCGATGCACGCTCGTATGCGTGTGTACCCTTTCTTCCTATTTAACTAATTTGAGGATTATATAGGTCCATATTTTACATATTACAAATACGATTTTTTTTATAGGATTTTAATATTGGAGTACCATCAAGATTTAATTAGCCATGTAATTCACGTATGACGTGCGTGATAAGAGTTATTTATATGCGATTAAAATGAAATCGTCTCATTGGAAATTCTGAAATAAATTACTTCATTGCAGTACTTACATACTTATATTTTTCAGGTCAAATTATGAACCAATAAAACG
Organism: Aulacorthum solani; assembly: GCA_008528875.1. Classification (NCBI taxonomy): domain Eukaryota; kingdom Metazoa; phylum Arthropoda; class Insecta; order Hemiptera; family Aphididae; genus Aulacorthum; species Aulacorthum solani. Next base: position 2,725 of record PVMI01087774.1, read on the forward strand.
AATAGTTGCCGTACCCAGAACTGGAGTCTGTTATATATAAATCATTTAAATTAGTACCATGAAGTCTGATACATGAACAAATCGGTACCTACACTGTCGGCACTAATGTTTTTATACTCGGGCAATAATAGCCTAGAGCATGTTATATAGTCCTACTGAGAACCTATATAATGTTATAATAAAATCGCCTGAGTTTAAAAATAGAAGAATGGGAAAACTAATACTGTATATCATATACAGTGGTGTACTTGAAGAGGTAGTAAATGGCCTCTTGGGAGTAAGCCTTGTTTTTTTTTTAATGTTATGTTATTGTTTTATTATAATTATAAAACTGTTAATTTATCGTTAAATCAAATAAATAATTAATATCATAGAAAAAATCCAAGAGGTTGGTTCATGCGAGTTGTCGCCACCATAGGCTGAGCTTCAGTTACTCCACCGCCAACTAATGTAAATACTTAATATGAACTTCTGAATAACTTAGGTATATGCAGTATACTAGTTTTACGAGCTCTTGTTATACAGTGGGTATAATGTTATTGTTGTATACATTTTTATTTCAGACTCATACCCTTAATGTACGTATGTATGTTAAATAGTTAAATATATTATCAAACGTTAATCGCACTTTGAGTTTGGGCCACGAGATGACAAATTGTATTATGTGTAGTAACTGTAGAAGTACTACTATATCGGAAGCTTCTCGGCGATCTCACTACCAATAAAATTTCTCAAACAAGTGACTCATAGATTATTTAATAAAGTCGGGGCATATTGAAATAGAAAAATTTAAACATATTTTATTTAAGTTATAGTTTTCAGTATTATATGTAAATAAACAGGTAATAATATAAGCAATTAAAAATATTAAATCGGAATTAGATTTATTATTTTAATGATTGTTATAAAAATACATCTTACTCAAATGCCCTATGTTGCCATGGGGCCCCCCTCCTAAAAAATATAAAACCAAAATCTTTAAAAGGCAATTCTTATTTTGTAACTTCACAGAAGTCCTTCACTGTTATAAAAATGGTCGAATTATAAATGGAAAGGTAAGCCAAACAATGTACTAAGAACAAAAGTTATTTCATCATAGTATTCGGTAAATTATCTCCAGGCCCAGCGCAGCTGTGATCTTTATCGTTATATATATATAATATATAATAACGTTTTCTCATTGTTTAAAGGGGGAAGAATTAGGGAAAACTGAAATTTTCGACAAAATTGATTATAATTTATGATCATTTTTTTTTTGCAAGACATTAGATATTTGAATTTTTTCCAAACGTTTACATTAATATTTTGAATTTTTATGTTATTTTTCTATTAATATGGATAACGATTTTTTAGCTGCATCAAAAAATTGAAAAATATAATCCAATGTTCCTCATAATTTGCTAATAAAATTGTTTAAAAATATCGAAGTACATCAAAGTGCTCATCAACTTTCCCTCCTTTCTTCTCAGTAATTTCAAATAGGTATAGTAGCTTAAATTAATTCATATTACCTATTATATATTTTTAAGTGACTTGATTAAAGCAACTGTATTTTACCGATATTATATACAAATACAAGCATAATACATATAAAATTAAATAAAGCTATAAATGTCATACTTGATAACAGTAAGTTCAACGTTGTGTATTTCTTATCACATCTTTTTTTAACAAAATTATTATTGTAACGGAGAAAAATTTTGCCTCTAGATATTCGTGTTCATTCACATCATAACTGGATAATCGAAACGTATAATAAAAGATATACATAGTAAATTCATTAATAAGAAAATAATTAATGTTTAAATATTTTGAACATTAAATTGGTTTTGATATTAAAATATCTGATATTTATTTTCCACTTCTTGTGTTTTACATTTCATAGGAATTATTAGTAGTGAAAACTCGTTGGTATTGTCGAAGTTGTTGATGCGTGCATATATTCATACGAACTGTCGATTTTTGCATCATCCACACCCTCATTTTGGGTTTGGTGAGTGTGTATTGTGTAAGCTGTAACGTTGCATTGTATTTATTTTGTATTTTTGGTATCTGTTTAAAAAACCTGTGTTTGCTCTTTTGCAGTTGTATTTTGAATTTAACCTAAAATGTATTGCACATATTTTTGTGTCTAAACAGTCTTAAGTCTTAAAAATTGTTTGATATAAATGTATAATAACAATAATCATATTGTTAAATTCGAGATGGATCAACAATTTATTGTTCACAGAAATTGTAATTACAGTCAAACAAGAGATTAAATTTAGAGGGTGAAATAAGGATTTCAAAACATGGGTATTTAAGGCTGGACAAAAAATTAAATACTATTAAAGAGTTAAAATCCTAGACCCTGTTGTTATACTCGAGATCCGGCTAACCTTTAAGATACCTACCAAGCAGACACCATAATAATATGAAGAACTATGTTTGAAAAAAAAAATATAAAGGCAAAAAAGGCAACTTTACGTTTTTAACTGAAAAGTTAGAAAAGGAGAGAGACCTTACATAAGTATAATTTTAAACCATTTTATTAGCCTGAAGTAGACTGTAGAGGTAAGTCGTTTGCAACAAATCATAAATGAATAATATTTACATAAAAAAATATATTTTTGTAACACGGCGCATTGTATATGTAATTTTAATACAATTAAGTGAAGCAATTATATAATATTATAATATTACGATGCTTGCTGTGTTTTTTTCGTACCAAACTAATAATTATTATTCATCAACTCATGCTGCTTATACAAAGTACAAAACAATTACCAATTTATCTAAATACATTATGATAACAATAAAACTATAATCATTTTAGTACCTAAATCGAAATAAAAACATGAATATGGTATAATTATAGTATACTAAGAAAATATGTATAATGTCTAAATAATTATGTTTAAGATCGTGTATACTCATAACTACATTATAGTTATGATATTATTGTCGTATGTCTACGAAAACGTTTTAAAATGTTTTTGAGACTGCTGGATCTTTTATCATTGTTGAGTATTATATATTATACAAATTAAGCCTTTTATACCTTTCCGAGAAGAGGTTGGGACGTAACAAAGTTGCTTTCTAGATGTTAATTTTGATAAAACGAATAAGTTATTAATGCGAGTCGTTGGTTTGCTCTAGAGTCTAGATAATCTTCGAATGGTTTAATAAGTAAACGTCCGCCATACCCATAATATGTGTACAAAATATTCGCTCGTAGCTTATAAGCTATATATGGTTCACGTACGTGCACCTCCGTGTTTGCTGGTTTGTTTGCTTTGTTAAAGTTTAACTGAACACGCAGTGAAAGGATTTCGAGTTAAAAGTTCGTGAGCTGCAACAGATTTCATAGAAATGGTTTATAAATCAATCCTATAGGTACCCTTATGAAAATATAAACCGTCTTTAAATCGTAAATTATCTCTAAAATTTGTATATTTAAATCGATTCTGAAAATGGGCTATTAAGTAATAACGATTATAATTCAACCATTGTTTTTGAATGTTTGTGTATTGTAATAACATGAAGTGAAGTATTAGAGTATATGATCAGTTACTCACTATATTTTTAGTCAATCATTAGTACTTATTTAATCAATATTCTGTAGATCATCCAATCTCTAATAATTTAACTTTGACTCATAATTTTTGTCTCATTTTTTTGTCCTTTTTAAAAAGGTCGACGTAATTAGCAGATTTAATAAAAATTACGTTTTAAGAAAAATGCACTACTTAAATAGTATTTTTTGTATCTTTGACCAATGTAAAACATAGCCAATTTGAGTTTTCTTTTGTTGTTTACTTTATTATTAGATTAAGGCTCTGTTATTGAGTGACCTATAATCAAACAACTTAACGTCAAGAACATTATTTGTGTCTGTGTGTTGTTTTTTTGTGGTATTTAAATTTTTATGCAAATTATGAGTAGGTATATAGAATATTACAATTTATAAATTATTATACATTGCGTAACAATTAAAATTTCGCAAAAAAGCTCATGTACACAACATATTATAGTGTTTTAATGTTATAATTTGATTGGTGAATTTATTGTAATATTAGATGATCAGCTAATAACACAAGGTTTTTTTCAACTGAATGAAAATTTGGTATGTTGAGCGTTGGTCAAAGATAGAAAGAAACGATATAGCACTCTAACATCATCCTCTCAAGTATTATTTATGGATAAATTATAAACTTTACATTGTATGTTTTTGTGTGGTTAACACTTTTGTATATAATAACCACTTTTACGATTGAAATGTGTGCTATTGACTACAAAACATACCGAATTGGGTAGTAAACATATAGTACCTATATGTGTTTTCCGAGCCATATGCAGAAATACGATGATATCGAGTTGAACGAAATAACGATGACTTTCGGATTAATATATTTTGTCGTTAGTATAATATAATATTTACGACACTACATAACGCGTGTACCACATAATATTATATTCCACAATGCTTTGGAATATATATTATTATTTTTATCGATAGTATTCTCCACTCATCGTAATAGGTTTTGCTTGCGTGCGAAATACGATATTACTGTTTCTCATACGTAATATTTATTATAATATATTATGTCTGCATGTGGACAGAAAACAAAAATGTATAAATCGCCATTTGCAGACACGGTGGCGACGCACTGTTCGGTCGTCGTTATAGACGTTTGAAATTCGAACGGTATTATTCCAGCATGAATATATTATTAGAATATGTATCCTATATATACAGGTGTTGGGTTTATGTGTGGACGGCGTACTGTAAAATATAATAATAATAATATGAATGATTGATGATCTAAGGGAGATAATAAAAATAACCTACGTGCTTGGGGGAAGGGAGTATTCTATTATATACGTGTATCACGGTATTAGCATACAATTTTGTCGTTCGGAATTTTTTGAACAAACACAATATTTTTACAGGGAAGAAAACGACGAACACTAACGGTGAGGTGGTCTTATTACTAACACTGGAGTATTGCTCTCCTAAACCGGCTGTAAACCTATACTTTTTTTTGTTAACTTGAGTTTGGCGATATAATAATATTATATAGGTAATGCTTAGGCGTTTATTACATTGCTGCACTGTGTGCTTAGATGCCAATGTATTATTATAGCTGTACAGAGATAATATCTAGTTCATAAATTACATTATTTTAATGAATATTAAAAATTTTTCGTACGTATATTTGCATTTGTGTTTTCCCAATTTCACCTCTTATAACTTATCTGTTCTAGTTATAATATAATGCGTTATACTATGCTGTCCCCGTTTAGGGTCAATGTGCTACAACCCACATTAATAAAATCCAAGTGTTTCAATCTAAAGACCTCTGTGCAATTTGAAATGCCCCATGGTTTTTTAGAGATGATGCGCTGCACACCGACTTAAATTTACTAACTATTAAGAACTACATAAAGGACCTATTGGTAAACTTCTTCTGTCATCTTCTCAAAGTAAGCGATCCACACCATTTCGGATGAAGTGTTGGCCCCTTAAATATCGGACTCAAATGTGGTAGTTCCCCCCAACGTCCTAAATTAGCTATAGCTTCAATATGTAAACACTATTTTATAGATCGTTTATTGCTTTGTAACACTTTATTGCAAAAAAAAATGTTATTTTATTTCGTTCATTGATAGCCTAGTAATATTATTATGTATGTTAATATCTTATTTATAATTAGATAAACAATTATAGTTCCTTATACCTAACTTTAGATGATATTGTCAGGAAAACTTAATAATAAAAAAAAAAAAATATAACGTATAATACCAGGATTGGTTGAAGCTACAAATACACCTGTTAACGGTTCAGATTATAAAAAAAGGAACGGAACTATAATAATAACAGCTGACCATGACATGTATATATTTATTATGAAACGACTGCTATCGATGTACTCATGTAATACTTTTACGATTTAGTAATTAAGGGGAGACACGTGGTTGTTCAAAATCCAAAGGGCGTAATCAGTAAAAACTACAAATTCGTATGGAAAAAATATTAAAATATGTCATGAAAAAAGGTCTTAAAAAGTGTGTACACACAAAGTTACAAAATACAACAAGTTTCAAAATTGTAAAATCAATAAACATTCACTACTCAGTTCAGAATCTAAAAACTTAAACAAATACATTTTAAAAATTATATTTAAATTGAATCACTCCATATTTTACGATTCCCGGTATAATGTCATAAATGTTACATGAAATGTATTTATAAATTTGAATTAAAAAAAAAAAAAACTTAATTATTCTCTAATGAAGTCATTTAAAATTGAAATGATACAAATTATTTAATATAGATCTAAAAAAGCACAGCTAACTTCATTTTTACGAGTTTAATAATATTAAGCGAAGGGTTTTAAATTAATTTAATTTGATACCATAAAAAATTAAAAAACTATAAAATTACGAAATCTTCATGGTTAGAAGAAGTTTGCCACGATATAGAATTTAGTAGATAAGTGAAAAGCTGAACTTACAAATGGTCACATTCAACTTGCTAATTATTGAGAAAAATTCAGGTAAAAATGTTTAATTTTTGTGACTTAGGCATCCCTTGGAAATGATGAAATTATCTTTGGGGAAAATATACCAAGTTTAATAACAAGGATATAGGTATGGGTAATCATGTGGGAATAAGCGTGAGTGACATGCGTAGATTTTCATATTTTTTTTTTGTGATACACGAGACGAAATGAAAATTGGACCAAATTCTCTAAGGACATAACACACATACACACATGGCATAAATATATAATATTTAAGATATCTTGATTGTTATTTTAACGCTAAATAATAAACGAGTATTATTACGTACAGTATTATACTGTTATAAAATAGCTCCAAGTGTTCGATGTTTTTGAAGCTTTTTTAAATTTAGTTTTAATTTTTACTCTATTTTGCTCAGTCTTTTATGATAAGTGGGCTAGCAAAGGTGTGCTTAAAGTGCCACACACACAAATTTATATATATAATAATTCGTCTTGTATCGGAGGAAGGGAAGAATTAGGTGTGGCCGCCGAGCAATGGGTCGATAATAAAAACTTTAAGACCCGTTTAATTGGCACGTCGCGTGTCAGTCTAGTTTCAATATGGTTCGAGAAACACGACGACTGCAGTTTTCACAAATTCTCTAGAGTATCGTAGACGATGTGAAGATTTACGTTCTACCCTAAATTTTACGCAACAGCGATCGATATTGTTTCCGCGATCAAATGGTATAATTAAAGACGCAATCGCGCGAAAAATACGATAGGCCTAAGTATTTTCATTTTTATTTATAGATAACATCTGGTAACACATTACTGGACCTTATTCACACAACGTGTGTGAAGTTCCAGGTTCAGTTACAATCTATGAACAATTTTGATAAGTATATCTTAAATTATTAATAATAATAACAACAATAAGTAGATACAATTAATATTATAATAAAAATACAGAATATAAAAAAAATGTTTGACATTGAATAAATACAAAACTGTGTATAAAAATATAAGGATATAATAGAAAATAATATAAAAATGTATGTTCTTGATACATCATAATTATAAAATAGCCGGCGTGATGTTTTTGAATAGAGTAAATTTGCATGTTGGCCAAATAACTAAATTGGTTTGCATTATATTGATTAACTGGGCCAATCTAATGAGTTATATTGTTTACTACATATCAGATATTCACTCCATGATCAACCATGCCACAATAAATTGTGTATTTAAAGTATACCGTATAGTACATGTTTTAATGTACGAGTATAGGTAAAGATTTTTTTTATTCAAGATCAGGACCTAATCTGTTTGAATCATTTTTTCATCTGATGTATAGTAGAGTAGTAGGTAACTCTTGTACTTGCGTCTAGCTATCTTTAAACATTGTACTTGTCAAGTTTGAATGAGAGTAGAGAACATTGTCATATGCCCCATCACAACCTAATAAAAAATGTATAATTAAAGATTCAACAAGTGCTAAATATATTGTTTTAATATTATCATGAAATGGTAGAATATCATGAGGTTTGTGTATTGCATACATTATTTTTTCTAACTTATCCAAGACATGTAATCTGATATTTCCCTTTTATATTGGAAGAAATTTTGGTACAAAGATATTTACTGCAGTTTGAAACTACTCATTCATTTACAGTCCTAATGCCTTATAATGAATATAATTTTTGTTGATATAATGAATTTATCTTATTTAAATGGCAGTGATAGCTTAGATAGCAAAATAAGCGAATGGAGCAAGATGGCAGACTCAAGATCGGAGTGGGAGCTAAATTCAGGCCGGAGATTGAAATTTCTCCAAGCCACCCACCATTTAACAATTAAATCAACAAAAAAATTGTCTCGTTGCTCTTGAATATCATTTTTCTAATTATTTTTAGAACTTACAAAACTAAGCAAAAAGTAATATATTTTATATAATTTATAATAATACTAATACTTTCAGTAATATCAGAGTATTTTATATCATGATAGATATTTTCCTATTTCATCAAACATACAAGTTCCAATGTATTAATATAACACTAATAACTACCCGAAAAAATAATTAGTTTAGTTGATCAGTTTAAATCAACGCAATATTAATACATAAATAATCATATAGATATTGTTTTTTAATGGTTTAAGTGTAGTAGGTAATAAGTTAAAAATATATTTATAATAAATAAATATAGAATCAATATAATAAAATATTAAAAATTATATAATAAAAAACAAATTACCTATGTATAAAAAGATTTATATATGTATAGGTAGTATAGTATTTTAGATAATAGTTTAGTAGTCCACCAAATGCACATTTTATATAATAAAATTATTATCTAATTCCATGAGAATTTTCCTTTTTTTGGTTATAGTTCATAAGCATAAAATATTTAAGATATTCATTAGTCATTGCATTTCTTAGTCTGTTTTTCAAATATTTCAATCTTGAAAATAACCTTTCGAAAGAATTTGCGTAACAAGAAGGATTAAAATGTATGTAATGAGCAAACAAAATAACTTAGAGGAAATAATTAAGAAAACAATAATGAAAAAAATTATTCTGATGATAAATAGGAAAACAATTTTTTTATTGCAGTACTACACACTTCTACACTTTCCCTTGGATAAACGACAGCTTTGATACCCTCAATACCAGTGCCCAAATACTAATGCTAATACCAATATCATTTAAGCCCTCAATATCCTTAATCATATCACATCTGCATGCAAAGAATTGTTTTGGTTTTTATATAAATAAAAAGACGAATAGAACAATGGGACCAATAAAACCTATGTATTATTAGTTATTATTCAATTAGTCAATTAGGTATTGCTATATTCATATAGCCGCTTCACAGATTTACAACTTTCACCAGGCACAGCACCAATGCAGCATATAATGTCGTATCAGTAATTATTTTGGAGTAATTAGTTCTGTTGGATTGTAGTCGAAACTACCCTCTACCCGGGTGTCATTGTTATGTCATAAAAGCGAACTGCTGACGTCGAGACATTGTTTTGATATTATATTTTGATGTCTATATTTATGTTCTATTTTGAGATTTTATGTCCGATGCTTTCTCGTACTCACACGAGTCTAATAAAAAGTAACATTATTGTATTGATAATAATATAATAAAGTGATTCCATAGTTTTTAAAGTTGTAACTTGTAATACAAACAAACACTTACGCATTTATTGATTTTATAAATAAAATCTTATATACAATGACCGGGTCACCAAGCTATAATATGGGCCGCCTGGAAAATCTTCATTTCCAGACCTAACCTGCCACTGGACAGTCTTGTAAATATTTAGAAATAAATTATTAACTCATAACCAAGTATCAATTTGTTTTAGAACTTTCACAATATTTTTAAATATTTAATTCCAAGTACTATCGATAGTTATCATTAATCAGGACAGTGTCGTCTGCGTAATACACTAAGTCAGTGGTTCTCAACCTTTATTGTACGATGGTACTTTAATTTAGATCCATAAAAATGGCGACACGCTTAAAATAATTAATGTATTTTTGAAAAGTAAAATTACAAACCTTTATAAATTAATACATTTATATGTTAGCATTTTGTTAAAAAAACAAAAACTTTAAATTTGTTTAGTTAACATTTAAACAGTTAAAAGAAAGTATGATAAATAAAAAAGTATTTAAAAAAACAGTACAAGTTTATAAAGGAAATTAGTGCAATACTTGTGTTTGGTGAACTGTACATATATATCTTCGATTCGTGGGCGAATGATTGACAAACTTACACGTAATTCCTTTTTGACATCTTCAAAAATAGACCTTTTTCTTGGTTTTTGTTATTTCTTATGCCGAAAATGCTGATTTACTTACACATATATCATGCATGATGTTGAAAAGGGAAATAAAATTTGCAATGCTCTTTTGGTCACTTCTGTGTATTCGTTTTGCGAAAAAATCCAAAGTGAATCATTTTGAGACATACACAATTTAGATTTTAAGATTGTATTCTATGATATTTCTAATAAATGTTTTTTTCTCGTAGAAGTTATAAGTTTAAATGTTTAATGTTGTCTCCTCCACATGGACTAGGTATATAATGAAACTACCCACTGTATCTCAGTCACTGAAAGTGATTTAAAATAACTCTTTAAGCTTCGATAAAGTGTCAACAAATGTTCGTTTATTATATTTTTCAGTTTCATTTTTTAAATTAATGTTTAAATGCTTTATTGATTCTCCGACTGAAGAAAAGCATGTAAAACCATCATTTTGTATGGATCATAACGATAAATTAAATATTTTTTGAAACATTCTATTTAATCACTTGTAAAAATTGTATTTTCTTTACGACCTTGCATATTCCCGAATTCAAGACATTCAGTTTTGAAAAACGTCAGCAAGGTAAGTTATTTAGCACATTACATTTCATCATAATGCCATACCTAATAATATCACGTATACAAACTTTGAAAGGTTACAGTTTAAATAAATAATATTTTGGCCACACACACCACCATAGTACGTGATACTCTGATGTATCAGACCTAACCTAACCGTTTGAGAACCACGGTACTAAGTGACTTTTTAGATTGAGTGAATTTATTTAATTTAATTGAATATTAAATAAAATCGGAGATAACGCTGTATCTATTGTATTACTCTACATTTTGTTGTCAGTTCATCACTAATTGCATGATTAATTATTACCATTTGTTGTATGGCGTCTGATAGGATGCAAAAAGAGATAGAACAGAATCAAATACCATTAATTTTATGTATAATTTATGATTAATTACGATGTGTGTGAAGGAATTGATGGCACCGATGTAGGGTCGTATCAAGTCTAATATTGATGCACTATACGCTCGAGTCTCGAGACACTATGTAATGTAGGTAATAGGTATATTCTACAATGTATATATGTAAACAAAGTATATTCTATATAAATATATATATATAAATTTAAAATATGACTTGTGGCGTTGAAAAGCACAGAAATGGAAACATTTTACGAATTCTATAAACAGAATGAGAAAAAAAATTTTTTTTTTGAAATCTACATAGGGAATTTATATTAATATTATATATGACTCTCACCAGTTACTTAAATATATTGTGTACTGTATAATATTATGCAATACTATCCTATCTAGTTGGATTTGTTTCTCGTAGTAGTAACCTGAAAAATGTTACTTGTCCAAATTTACAATGTTTTTATTATTTAAGTGTCATTACAATATTTTTCAATAGTTCAATACTATTTTGGTTTTTAAAAATTTATTTAGTTTAAATCCATTTAAAAAAAGAGAGTGAGGAGATTGAGAAAGAAAAAGATACTTGATAATATGCTGAATAACTCGTTCAACTCACTATACATAATATATATTAAAGTCAAGTAAAAATGTTATAAAAAAAATAATAATTGAATAAGGAATACGCAGTTGAAAGAAATCCATTGCTGTTGCCTTTAAGTAATATAATATCCATGGTTTTTGGACTTAAAATAACAAAATTACAAGTGTACATACCTAAACTGTGTGTATGTGTGAGTTAAATAATATATGCAGAAAATCTTAATTCCCAACCTATAGGGTATTCGAGCATTATGATTGTGTTATGACTTATAAGGACATATGACTATAATATTTTTCTCCATTTTACATACGTTTTTCGTATTTATCTCATTGTGATTACATTTTTAAAATATTAAGGTACGTATTATAAGTTATAAGTTATAACCATCACAATGAATAATATTATCTGTGTTTTTCATCATAATCTTTGTTTAACATTTTGGTTTTTAGGTAGTTAACTTTTTATTAATTATAAATTACTAATAAGTAAATACCTATACAAGTGTACAATAATAACTTCCTGAAATATAAATGTATTAAAAAAGACAGATTCAATTTTTTTAATAATTTTTTATAATAAGATATGAATATATGTTTCCTTAATTTCAAAAATATACTCACAATGAGTGAAAGACGGAGCGAGGTTTTGAGTGTAGCAAAACCAATGTTATATTGTTAGTTTTAATATGAATGGGAATTGATCTGTTATGACTGAAATGCTTTGCATTGGTGTAACTTACTTTAAAATTAAAATATTAATAAAAGTTTATGTGGTGCTCTACATAATATCTTATCTTTAGGTTTGATAACAGTTGTTAAACTCTTTCTAATATTAAAGCCAACACCACGAAATTAGATATGCCAAAAGAAAATGTCGGTAAATTGAATCTAGAAATCTGAAATGTGAGTGGGGAAAGGACTACATTTTTTTTTCAGAAAAAATACAAACATAATTTTAGTTCTTACATATTATATATTATTATTAGTGATGAGTGAAATGTGAGTCTTGGTCTTTCAATCTTGTCATAGTCCAACAATAAGACGAATACCAAGATAGGTAGGTACTAGTACTCCTAAATTCAAAACCAAGACCAGAAATAAGACCTACATTGCGATACAAAGACCAAAATAAGTCCAACACTGCAGGTCTTGTTAAATTCTTAAAATTATTTTCCTCCCAGAAAAACACATTAGTTATAGTATGCCAAGACTTATAATTAATTAATTTCTGAGGAATATTTAAATAACCCGGTATTGCATTAATTTTGATCAGTATTCGAGTTATTGGCGACCTATTGATAGCAATATTACAAATAATTGGAAATAATATTACTAAGTCAAGCTATTGCATAGGTTCTCTTTGCACCAATCGGTAACTTCGGAATAATAAGTTTATTTTCTCGAAATCGACTAAGACGTTGAAAGGCACTAACTACTGACATGATTATTTATGTCTGTGTAAATAAATTTCTACTTTGAATAATTATTATAATACTTATAACAATTAAGAAGAAAGTCGCTATGATGGGTATCATTACTTAATTGGTTATACGTTCATATTATTTCTTGCGTTGCTTTTGCGACTTAATAAGTTACTGTCTTAGTCTATGTCTAATATATAGTAATACGTCTCGTCCTTACATTACGGTACTTTATACTCTTGGTCTTGTTTTGCTTATAACTGCGTTAAATTAACCTGACTAACTGATGAGTTCTAAAAATTGAAGTGGTGTGTCACTGGACAGTCCCTCCTATCAAGTAAACATATCATTATTCAACATTTATAAAATTTACTTATTGTATTAATAATGTATACAGATTTTAAATATTCTTTAATGAAAAAAATAAAAAAACTACATTAATATAGTTTATGCGTTAATTATTAAATAAATTAATATGTTAAAATGAATAACTCGTCCAAATAAAAAGGGGGGGGGTGCTAAAACCCCATATACATCTGGATCTACGCCTGGTACTTTTGAAAGACTGGGACAACTGCACACGCGAGTTCGGTGCCGTATTCGTCAGTGAGAGTTTTTGTATAATATATTATAATATGCATGTAGGCTGAAATACTGTCGGTGAAATTGATTTTAGGCAGACCCTCGTTATAATAATGGAATTGCTGCTCGCAGATTTTATAATGAACTTAACAATACGGTCAACTGGTTTATTATAATGCACGCCAAGTACTAAGCATAGTAGTTTACTCGCAAGTAGCTGTGCATAAGACAAGTACTTTGTAATATATATATATTATAAGCAATAACCCTTTGGCCATTCTATGGAATATCATGCTTGTGTTTGGACCACGATATGTGCATCGCATCGTGCGTTATTGACGCTGCAGAGACGCATAGAATGCTTGCGCTGTTTGCGCACCACGTGTGCAATAATGTAAAATATTTGATTACCTCTGTTCCACAATACGCGCAAGACCCTGGATAAAAACGTATTCTAAAATAAAGAGACTCGATATTTCCGAAACGGAAAATGTCACACAAAAGTGTTCTCCTTTCGTCGAAAGACAGCTGTGCGTATGATATTATACTGTCAACTAATTCTATATGCGAGTGCATGTGATTGCTGCTACTACGTATTATAGCCTTAAAACATTGTTTATAAACAAATCAAGTAGTATTATAGTTACTCAATTCATCAGTATCTCAATCGCTTCACAATTAGTTTAAAAGTGAAAGATGATTGAAATATATAAGCGATCAACATCTAAGAGTTAAAACTAATATTCTGAAAGGTCGGTACAAACTTTAATATTTAACAGATCCGTCAGAGCACAAATAAATGAATATAATATTGAATAAAGTTAATTATTTTGGTATAATAATATGGTAAATAGTGCAACTCGTTATTAAAAATTTGTGATTATGAATATTTTGGGACTTCGGTGCTGCCAGTGTTACACTTGCAGTTAGGCGTTCGAATATTTAAGCGTCTTACCGACTATATCGATGAGGTTCGTGTGCATGGTAAAATATTGCATATGGGAACTGCAAATAAAATGGACACTAAACACTCATCCGCTGATGGTGTACATAACAATATCATCGGCTTAAATTGTAGCGACATCGAAACCCAGATGAAATGAGGATACGCATTTGTAATGTGAAAACGTCCTGGGACGTGTGTTTCGGGTGTTGCGCCAACAACTGATGAAAACATTGCTGCACAGCCCGTACTTCTTTCTAAAACGTTCAGTCTTGTATTGAGAGTTTATTTTCTCTTCTTTCATAAAATCGATAACTAGAGCTTAAAACGACGAAATAAATCTTCC
>PVMI01087781.1:0-13144 GCA_008528875.1 Aulacorthum solani
CAAATGTGGATTAAATTTCATGATGGTTTAATCTATGATTAAAAATATTGTTCTTCCTAAACATTTTAGTTGAAAAACTATTATTATATACGTAAAACGATACAGATAGGTACTCTTGCTGTTAAGATAAGTGTATAATAATTATTATAGTTCTTGTATAGTGATGATAGAGATATTTTTGGAGTGAACAACATGATCTATTTTGATACTGTACAAGATTTGGAAATTATACTAACATTTTAGCAATATTTATACATACCTACAATAGGATTCGACGAGTATAAAATACTAGACCAAATTAATTACTTAATCGATTGTTTTTCAATTCGAATGCGTACTGTCTATAATATACACGACGATTGCATATATAAGTATAGTATAGTACATATACTACCCATATAAGCGTCCTCCCAGATTCAGCGTGCATTAAAATTATATATATGTCGAAAAAATACTCAGAGACCGTATAAACCGCTCTCCATTCATCCGTCGTGATGCACAAAAAAAAAAAATTATTAAAAAAAGGGTTGTAAGTAATAACACTATCCGGTCGTACAGACGCTGTGTACACACCCACGCGCGCGCCCGTTCAAACACATGCGTTCGTTAAATGCTGCCAGGAGAAATTATAAGCGCCTCGTTATTGTACTCGTAAACGTGTGTATTGTGTATTTTTGTTTAACGTATAATACATGCTATATGTGTGTACGAGTGTGAATTATATATTAGAATATATATCGTGAATGCGTGTTATTATTAATACCCAGGACGGCCGTGTTTGTGCAGTCCATTATACGTGTGTATACGTGACCCCGAAACCATCTGGGCCACCCCAAGACCCACGTGCTCTCCGTTTCGGTGTAGTCGCAGTGTAAAAAAAAAACCGCCAAGATAATAAATATCCACGTCCTTAATTAGAGTCCGTTTGTCAAATGTCCGGTGTGTGTATAGATGTGTGTGCGTGTGTAAAGAGCGAACACGTTTAAACGTTTTTTTTCTTTTTGCAACGCCTTATAGGTCCCATGCCGCCTGAAGCGGGAGATGACCTGCCGCCGCCGTTGCCGCACTGTCGCAAGACAGGAAACGACCCTCTCACGGTATACTTTTCCTTCTTTGCTGCACACATTTCAAAAGACACTCGCATATATATATATATATAATAACTATATATGTGTGTATACAACACGACTGATAATTATTTTTCTTCGACTTTTGATATAATTACGAGATTTATATTCAGAGCCTAATTAATTCAAAATATATAAACGATATGTTAAATACTATAATCATGATATAATATAGCGTCTATAATGGTAGAAATCCGTGTGTCATATTTTTTTAATCCTTTTAGATTTATGTCATAACACGTAGGTATATGCATATTTCACGTACCTATAGATATTACTTAAGCACTACACAATTAATAGGGTATATATAGTTATATAGTTACATTTAAAATTAATTTATGAAAAGACAACTATTTACTATAACAAGGGTTATGTATATTCATACGATTTTCATCAATTGAAAAAAACTGCAGTTATTGTATCTATATATAATATTATGTATTTTATTATATATATATGAATTCATTAATTTACTAAACGAATTTTAAATTTAACAAAGTAAAAGCTTCATTTATAATATAATTTATATAATGATACGATATATTTCCTAAAATTTTTCATTTTACTATTTTAGAATATTTTAATTTAAACTGCAATTAGATAGGTGCAGCATCAACAATTTCATGTACTATAAAATATTGACTTAATTCTGTTTGAAATGGTTTACTAATATTATACTACTAAATGTGTAGGTATAATAGTTCGAATTTTAATACTTATAAATTATAATTTGTTGATATTATAAATGATAATATAATATGGTACTACAAAACTGATTCATCAAATACAATTTAAAATTGTAATTATTAATATTCACAGGACAATAATTTTTTTTCTATCCATTTTGTAGGTTTGAAATTTTAAAAATAGAAATTATTTAATTGATTTTTAAGTGAATATTATGATTATAGTTACCTACCAGTAGGTAGGTGATAATTTTATATGTTAGATATTTTGTTAGCCCCGTAAAAATGGGGTCATAATATACTACAACCAAAAGTTGAAATAATTTTAAAGCAATAATATTGTTTTTAAAACAAAATTCCACAGCGACAATGTGTTGAAACAAAAATATTAAACTATTCTAAAAGCTAGAACATGTCATATTTATAAATGTGTCAACATTTATTTTATTTTTATTTTTTACACAAGTATGAAAAAATTCAAATCTTTGTTGAAATCCTTGTTGAAATCTTTTCTGTCAGCTCGTTGTCAAACTGATTTTAAACGTAGGTTGTAGGTATATCTGTAAATGTACTAAGTTTATATTTTTGGCAACAGTAGAACAACTTTTGACTGAATCAATGACACAGGTGTGTACGAAGGTACCTTTATATTTATAATTATAATATATTATCCCAAATATATTTGATTAATAACAAAACGGATAGTAAATATTAGAAAAACGGATTAAAATTAACAATATTACTACTTCAGGAAAACTCCAGTGTTCAAAGAGATCAATTAAGTACTATTGTTGTAACATAATTTAAAAACTTGAATTTACTTAATAATTATACCAGGATTTTCTAGACATGATACAATTTTAAAAAAATATTTTTTATATTCTACACATATTTATAGATATTAAAAATGTCTAACTTTTTTTTATATATTTATATGAAAATGTTTATAAAATAGCTTTAGCATTGAATTCAACGTTCTTCCAAAGTTTTTCACACTCACAGCAATTAAAAATGTCAAAGATGCATTTGCACAATTTTTTTACACATATTTCAAGTTTAAATGTTGACGAAATTGAATATTTAAACGAAAAATTAATCATTAAACTTTTATTATGGAAACGTAAAATTGTATTTTAGTTTGATTGCTAACATTAGTTGTAGGTAGGTACATTACATCTAACAAGCCACTATAATATTGAAACATGATAGAATCCCCCCTCGCAAGGTAAATGACATAAAAATATCAAAATAATATGATTATACAAGTAAATAACAATATAGTATAAACAAAACAATACTGACGCATATACGAGTAGTACAAGTATAATAGGTTCTAAGTTTAATTTACTTCCTAAATACTAAACATATTTTAAAAGCAAATTAAAAAAAATAAATGAATTCAATGACATACAACTTTAAATAATGTATTGTTATTCAATTTCTGAACTGAAACTAAAAGAGCTCACAATATACAGGATCCAATTGACGGTCATCTGATCTTTGTCAATTGTGTGACATACCTATCTATTATAATGTAGAAACTTATATATTATGTATTAGGTACATTATACTGCAGCACCAACTATACATTTATATATGATATTTTATTCAGATACTACAACTATATGTATACTACCTACCTATATAAGTAAATAAAAAATACGAGAAAACTGTTTACCTATACGAAAATACAAAATGTTAATTGTATGTATAATATGTCAATATTCATACATAATATGAAGAAATAATTAGATTGGAACGCAGTATTTAACATTGGGATATTAAGTGTTACTTTCAAGAGTTTTCACACTAAAAAAAAAATTAGGCATTTTTAAAATTTAAACCATTCAAAATTTGGTCTGAACTCTTCCACTCTTATTCTAGGTACTTAACATAGGTGCTAAATTTACTTAATTCCCTATTCTACCTTTAACATTCAACACCTTTTTATTCAACCAGATTTTTTTTTGCTGATGTTTGAGATTTTTTATTTTGATACCTTATAATCGATAGTGTGATAAAAATACATTACGATTTATTAATTTATACATAGGTAATATAGACAACGGCCAGTAAACGGTGGTATGAACTGTGCAATAATAATATCGGGGCCATGGCGGGGAGATGTGTCTGATCGGTTTCAAGAGTTGTAGATTAGGACTTTATGGGAAAAATAGGGGGGGAGCTAACAAGGGCATTACAAAACAAAAAGCAAATAGATAGCAAATGATCGAGCACCTAGCGGCTAATCACTAAATGTCTATTCAAGAATTTCGAAAAAGAAATTTTGCAAAAACCATCTTAATTTACAGGTGGTAATTATTTCGTGATAAAAATACTTAAGAGTAAAAATTATGGTTGTTTTAATTATAACTTAAACTTTGTCAGCAAAAATGTGATATTGATATTTGATACATTGTAATAGTGCATAATAACCGCATAGATAAATATTATTGTAGGTATAACTATAACCATTATGATATTATATTGTGTTTATTGTTTAAAAACCATAAAATATCAGACTGTAATAATTAGGAATTTATAACAATTCACATTTACTATACCTAAACTAAACAAGTTATAATATTATACTAAGTGCTTGCCTACGTATGTTTTAAGTAAATGAGGATAGCTTTTCTCTATTATCCAAGATACATATATGTACTGGCTATACTGAAGTTGCTGAAAAACCATTTTTATTGCCAACATATAATTCAATAGGTACACAGCCTAGTCGGTGATAAATGATGTTGTCAAATTGTCAACAAGCTACAAAATATTAAATAAGTAAATAAAATAATGTGTCCTTTATTAACGTTTTTATACGATTCAAGTTTACTGTAATTTCGGGGGGGAGGGTCTAGCGGCCCACTAGCCCCCCTCCCTATATGTGCCACCACTGGTACGTATACACTATCATGTGGTACCTATGTACATACTCTGTGTCAATTGATGTACGGACAATGAGACAACATTAGTGTTGATAAACGATATCAAAATATTGTATACACACATGTTTTTGTATAACATACGTTTGTATGTACTATTTTGTTTATATTAATATAATATGTACATATATATATATATATATTACATATGTGGTATGTGTGTGACGTGTGTGTGTGCGTGTGTGTGTAGTGTGTGTGCGCGCGCGGGACGGGACGGGGACCACATGTTCAAACAGAACAATGCGGCGGAGACCCGAAGACTACCGCAGTACCGCGCGCTGCTGACCAGTCATCAGTACCGGTCTAGTAGACAGCGCGTTCGGTTCACGGTTGTGCAACAGTCATTTTTTTCTTACATTGGGTATAATTAAACATTATTTTCCAAGTGCGAGTGCCTAAAAATTTTTTTGAAGTCGTTTAGTCATTAAACTTGTGCTCTGACTATACTTAGTGATAATATAATGGTGACTTCGCGCATAGCATTAGAAGAGCTTTTGCAAAATAGACTGACTACGGACATTTGCAAGGACACGTTAAGGATGCAAGGAAACGCAGGGGAATTGTTTCATTTATGTAAGTTGCAAACGATTATGCCTGTATACACCATTGATGTTGATTGTTAATAATAGAGATTAGAGATACCGGGCCACAGGCAAATAACCGAATAATATAATATAATTGATAATTTAGTACTACTATAGTACATAACATGTTATTGATATTTACATTGTACGTACTTTATGTTACACAATACACTTCGTTCCTAATCATAACGAATTAAGCATTTTTATATTTTCCAAATTTACTTCAAAACATATTTTTTAACTATACATAAATGATAAATCGTATAAATAATTATTTCCATTCATGACTTTAGAAACGCTATGATATAAATTGTAATTTTACATCCTTAATTTATACCTCTAGTTATCTCTTAAAATTCGTCCATGTTTTGCTTTTATATATTTTAAGTGTAATTTATAAAATGAATTTTTTTTATTCGTCTTAAAATTTAATTAAACCGAATACAACATATATACTTTTTTTAAATAATAAAATAATATCATATAAATATAATAAACATCTAACTACAAACGTCAGCCAATAACCGTAGGTGTATAATACCATATTATAATAGAGACAATGATTTTCAGTCAATCATACCTACATCATATGAAACTCGTTGGATGACTTATCACTCAAATTGTTCATGCGTGTACCTATCTAATAAAACATTAGATTTAGACCACACCTAGTTCTAGAAAAAATCCAAAACGCCCACCAGGGGTTTTTAAACTAACACCTACGGAATAATTTTTATGAATGAATCTTCATTTAATACCAAAAATCCTATTGTTGTAAAAAAAGTCGAATAATGCCAACATCGTTTATGTTGCATCAAACATATTATATGGCATTAGATTTGCATACATTGTCAAATACGGGGTGATAAAGTGCGTAGGTCTGCAATATAAAAAAATGATTGCAGTCTAAATGATAATACGGACGCACAGGCGTACGGCTAGTGATGTACCTATGTACTACACCTATATTAAGTATACAATTGTATGCATATACAATTATTATTTTAAAATGATGTAAAAACATACGATCCATGTGCTTAATTTAATTTTGTATTGTTTAATTATTAATTACATACATAGAGTGAGAATAGGTAGTACTATACTTAAATCTTGAAGTACTTAAATAGTACTTAATGAATAATGAAGTATCAATATGTCTATTAACTTTTCATGTTAAAATAACATGATAAACTTCTAGCTGTATAAATAAATGACAACAAACAATTATTGACACCGGTCAAATGTCAATATAATAAACTTAAATTTTAAAGGTATTTTAAGAAATTTGGGAACAATAATCCGAAGACATTTTTCTATTTAAATGTTAAGTAGACACTTTTACCACTTATTTTACTTATAAATTAATATCTTTAATAATATATCCTACTTATATTAACTTGATACTTCAACCGTTAAAACAATACAATATTTACTTCGTGTTTGATGATAGACTATCAAAAATAAAATATTTTAAGTGTATGATTATTTTCAAATTATCAATTAGGTATCAACAAACAATATATTCATATATTTATAGTAGCGTAATCAGAAATTTCCTGGATTCATAATATATATTTGTGTTTTGTACCCACTTATACAAAGACACCACAGTACTATTATATTATGCCGTATGACACATATGACTTTATTTAATCAGAATACATGCAATTTGTTGTGTAATCAGTTGGTCTTAAATAATATTTTATAAGCACGATTGCAATCAAATAAATTAAAATTCAATTTCAAACTATCATTAATGCTAGTCCACAAAGATAAGTTTAAAGACATGCGATCAAAAAGTGTTATATAGATACCAATATCTACTTATGATTAATCGTATGAGCAACTTTTTTTCTGCTGTACAGTAAAAAAAAAAAACCAGTGCTGAAAGAGTAAAATTAAAATAAATAGAAAACGCACTCACACTTACACCCACCAGTTACAGGTCGCAATTTTATGATAATCATTAATTAATATAATACGATAGGGTAAAGAATATGCAATAACAAAAGAATGGTCCTAAATTAAATCATTGGCAACTGATTCCACCCAGCCAACAGTTTTTAAGCCATTTTTTTATTAGACTTATTGTTTGAGAAATATTTATAATAAATTTAATCTCAATAACTAATTTTTCTTCAGATTAACTGTGAAAAATAAATATATCGCCAACACAATACAGCTACAACATTTATAACGGTTAACGTGGTCTCCAAACTATTCGACTAATACTTAATACTTAAATTATGAAATACATATAAATAATATTATATAATTATATTACTATTTTAATATCATAATATTAGAAGATAAAAGTACTATACCGGGCTAGTTGAAAATTTAGTTCTGTTAGAAAAAAACATATTTAATGTAAAGTAAGCCTTTTTTTACTTTGTCTCTAATATAGGAGCATTTAGTAGTTGGAATTTTTGTTCTTCATAAAAAAAAATCATAAGATTATTGAAAATTGTATGACTTTGAATTATAATAACAACAATATTGTATATGTAAATAAAAACTCATATTAAGGTAAATAAATTTGAATTTATTGTTCGATTTTATGAATACCCGGATATTTATTTTATTCATATTTTATTAAACGTAAAGCCATTAAACAATACATTGACATTGTACATACCTACACTTGCAATAACAGCCAACAAAATGTAGACAGGCAGACTGCGCAAATCTTCAGACTGCGAATAAAACGAGAAGGAAATTGTTATCAGTCTTATAGCCAATTTAAATATATCTATACTTAATGTACTCACAAATCCGGGAACCAATTCGTATATGGTCAGTCATCGCTCATAAAACGACCTAATTGTAAATTTATGTTTATAGTTATAATATTTTAATATAATATGTAAAAACGTGGGTTAATGTAGACCAGCTGTGGCACTGCGTTTATTATGCATTTTAATCAACGAGCATTGTTATAAATATATAGAATAGACATATTATAATATTATACTGCGATAAATAAAATTAAAACAAAACCACTATTTATACGTGAATTAATAAGTTTCGAGACACCTGCAGGCTGCAGCAGCCGCAGATAAGGCAAAATTAAAGCAAACCTGTACCGCATTATACCTTGTGTACCTGTATACCTAGGTATGACTACCATAGTGGTAGAAAATATTATCATAATTTAAAATATCTAAATGTGATAAAAAAAAATAGGGCCAATACCTCCTGCACTTATAATTTACATCCACCGAAAATTTCCCCATAGCGATTGACAGTGATTAATAAAGCAAGGACTTGAATCACTGATTATATACGATATTTACATTTGAACTAGCCATATAGAGGTACCTATACATCGTGTTTCACTCAAATATTATATAGTAAAACAAAATAGAAAATTCAGGAAGATTTTTAAAATGTTTACCCTTTTTAGTATGCGGGCAGTAAAACCTTTTTAACGTGAAATTAATACCTATATTATCAACTGATACAAGTGCAGACAACTAACAAGCCGCATGTTTTAAATGATTATTAGAAATTTAATTTATATTATAGTATAATATTATAATGTGTTTTTTCTTTAACGTTTCACAGATGCGGGAAAACACCATGCGGACGACACGTCATCGTCGTCGTTTGGCGCAGAGATGATGACCACCGTGACAATCAAGCGGGAAGCGCACACGCCGACCACCGACCAGAGCGAAGACTCCGGCGTGGACGTGTCGGCGGTGGCTGAAGGCCACGACGGCCGCGGGCTATTCAAACGAAAACGGTTGGACGATTCTGACGACGGAGATGGGTGTCCGACCGCGGCCAAGTCCAGCAGGACAACCAATGCGGCCGTGGCCAGCGTCCTGCGGTCGATCAACATGGAAGCCTGTCCCCCGTTCAGGCCATGGAGCTGCGGTGACGAGTCGTCGTCGGACGTGGGTCTCCGGCTGTTTCACGACATACGTAATGTGGACAGGATACGGACGCTGACGCAGCAACGCCGCAGCGAACAGTCCCCGCTGCCGCCTCCGCCGCCGGAACCGCAACCCTTGGACCTGACCAAAGGACATCGGGCCGCGGCGACACCAGCTGACGCCACCGGCGCAGCGTTGGACGCGACCATCGCCGATGCCGGGAATGCCGCCGAATACGATGCCACACCGTCGGGGCCGTCGTCGTTCACTTGTACAGTCGCAGAACCAACCGAGGTCGCCGGAGCGCCGACCACCACTGCCACGGCCACGACCAGGTACAGCAAAAACATGTCCCGAGCCCGAAGGATCGAGGCAAACGCCCGCGAGAGATCTCGGGTGCACACCATCAGCGCAGCATTCGACACGCTCAGGGCTACCATTCCGTCGTACTCCCGGAACCAGAAGCTGTCCAAACTGTCGACGATCCGGATAGCCAGCGCTTACATACTGACGCTGTCCCGACTGCTGGACATGGACTACAGTGCTGAGCAAGACAGTCCGTCCGTGGCCGAGTGCGTGGACAACGTCACGGGAATCATACACATGGAGGGAAAGGCGAGAAAGAGGAAAGACGATTAGTAATGACCAATAATTTATAATTACCGCATCATGAACGGGAATAATATGTTTTTCCGTATCATAAAATATAATAAATATCAATATAATATTTTTTATCGTGATCGGTTAAGACAATTGTATAAGAAGGTAATTCATAAATATACATATAAGACGTTTTCGGACGCCTATCGCGAGATGTCGTCAATTCGACACCAAGCAGAAAATTTCGATTAGTATGTATACCCACATATGCGTCTTATAAGATATTTTAATATTATCGTTTTGGAAATGTTACCTTTACGTAAAATGTCGTCTCTGCGTGCGTTGTGGACGAAGTTCAGTTGTGGAACTGTGAAAAGTACAATATAATGTCATATCGTTTTCGTCTCTCGAAATCGTTGACGAGGCGTGTGACGAATAAACACAACTTCTGCGGATCAAAACATCGACACGGGCTGCCGAGCACACGACGAGAAGACTGCAGACAGAGAGAGAGTGAGAGAGAGAGAGAGAGAGAAAGCGTATACTGTTTTGTATTAGTATAATCGCGTTGGAGCGAAATTTGGAAATAATTATTCCAAGGCAGTGACGATATTATAGAACGCTCCAACCCCCCTGGACACGGCGAACATCGCTCTGGTGCGCACACAACGCACCTTTTTCACCCTCGCAAAGAGCACACAAGCCAGACTCTCGTGATCCACATGTTAAAACACATGGCCAGCACTTGTCGCGTAAATAATATAAGGTTGTAATTTATCAATAATATATATTGTTATTGCGACGAGTACGCAGCGGTTGTGTATTGTATAATATGCACGTTGACCTATAAAAATAAAACTTATACGATATTATAATATACAATAATATTATATTATATTATACATTCATATTATTATAAAATATAAATATTGTACTGCACGCACAAAGAAACACGACATTATTTGTAAAAGTTAAAAAACGTAACTGACTCTGGTGCATATTATATTATTATAGTGACATAATATAGTAATTATTGAATATTGTAAAAATATTATATTATCTACTACCTATGTAAATTTTATTATTGTATACATTCCGTAAAAAAATCACTCGCATATCGTTGCATAAAAAAAACATCAATTGTTATCATTATAATATTATCGTCGACACGTTGTTGATCAAGCATATTATAATACAATAATTATATATTAAAATATTATAGTATCTAGCTATAGTGTCTTATGTATTAGTCGTCCGCTTTACCCGATCGCCAGCGTCGATCACTGCAATCGTGGCCACAAAGCGGTATAATTTAAGGTTACTACACCCTGCCAGTATGCCCACCCACTATTATATTATATTATATCCTATTTTTATTTTTTCGTTTTGTTATTTATACATAATTACGTATACTAGTCAATTATTATTTATATCGATGTGTACCTATATATAATATTATATATTATTATTAAATATAAATTATTATTCAAAAAAAATTCATACCTACAAATGTAAAATCTATTCTTTTTTTCTTAAAATTATATATTAAAATTGTATTTTAACACTCATCGTCTATATGTGTGTACCTATATGTATTTATATGAAATAACGCCAACCATTGGATTCCTCTGTGCCTTTATAGTTTATTTTACTAGCGTTGATTGCAGTTAACGTTTTTATTATTTTATTAATAAAAACAAAAATTGAAACTTATCATATGCGTAAACAAGTCTATTTGTAACTAGGTACATGTATAAATGTATAAGAGTGATGAACATATTATGTAGTCATGCACAGTCGATTGAAACAATTAGAATAACATAAACGTATTCAACTACTGAGCTGTCTGGAGGCATTAGCCCGGGGCCCTACATTTCTATAAGAGCACTCGATTTTTCTTGTCTTTTTCATTTCAACATATTGTTAACAAATTATTGTAACTTAAGTGCTAAAATTAAGGTAACTATTTATGTAGCAAATTCGTAAATCCAAATCATGGAAAGTATACCCTATGACTTAGGCATCTGGGCTAGGTGTCTATTATCTGATTTGTGACTCATAGTAGAATAAATGTATAATATCATAATATATTCGAAATTTGTATTCAATTAATATATATATATCTAAATATAACATACTACCTACAATAAATTTACTTCTAAAATACAAAATCTAATACAGCATCAACTGAGTGAGGTTAGCAGAGAAAGGTAAGCCCCTGACGGCCTGGCTCCTAGTAACTTTTTACTGATCAGAGCAATAGTTTGGAAAACGGTAGGTAGTACCTATCAGGTACCTTATACCGTTAAAAAACACTAATTCAGAACAAATAAATAATGGCTTAAGAAAGTTATAACATGTTATATAAAGGTGTTAAAGTCTGTTTTCAATATCGAAATTCCTAAAAGCTTAACTTAATAATACACTTAAGGTTGGGAAATTGTATGCAAGGTTTCTCATATTATTAATAGTTGATATGACTGAAATTAAATCAAAATAATTTAATTTAAAGCCATCACAGTTGCCACACGTCTATCATAATATCATCGCGGGTGGCAAATGTCTTCCGCACAGTAAACATTTATGCGAACATAATACATTAAAACGTATATAATTTATTAATACTTTAAACAAAACGTAAGTACGTATATTGGTAGATATAGCTATACTAGTGTCAGTGGCGGAACTGGATAACAATCTAAGGGGAGCAAAATAATTTATTCACCAAAATTAAAACCTTGACCTTCCCGTTTGTTTAAAAAATAGTCGTCAATCTTATGAATACGTTAAAATAAATACAAATACATGATATATAGTAACACGAAATGGTTGCTTTTTAAAAAACACAATTTGTCATAATTTATAGATATAATAAGGACGGGAAACGGTGATGTGATTACATTATTAATAGTAGTATTCGTTTGAGTCGTCGAAACGATTAGAAGCATAGAATATATGTCCTATTTCGGAAAACCGGCCGATATTTTGATGTGTTCATTTAGACGTCCGTCAATTAACCGCGTCTGACATTGGAATGCCAGTAGCCATACATTTGGACGCATATAATACAACATTATGCTCACAGTATGCGTTTTGGCGGGGCCGATTAAAACCCATTTAAAACAAATTTGTGCCGACACTATAGCATTAATTGTATAGATATTTATGCCACACTAATCACTATGGACGATGTCTTGGTCGATTTCACAACATTTCACATTTCTTAAAGTATATCTATTCTTAAACTAAAATAATATACTCTACAGTAGGTAAGCATAATATACCTATCCATACGTAGTTACGTTTAATTCAATTGTT
>PVMI01087784.1:0-17299 GCA_008528875.1 Aulacorthum solani
TGTATAAAAAGAATAACCTATAATCGGATAATAAATCAATTCTATTTGAAACTCTATAAAGGTAATTTACTTATTTATCATAAGCTTACTTAAGCGTTAGACAACTAACGACAAAAAAATGTATTTTTCAATTCACCAGATTTCAATAGATCAAAGTGAGTTTTTTTCTCATAAAAAGACAAAAAACAAAAACCCAATCCTAGATACTTAAAATTATCATACAAATATCATAAATAAAATAACTGTTATTGTTACAGTCTGATATTTCTCATTTCAAAGATGTTAGAGTATTTTATGAATTCTAGCTCTAATAAAATTATTGCAAAATTATACATTAGTAATTTTATACACCAAAGACTAATAAGTTTGAGTTGTGTCAAATTTGACAGTTTACATACAATTTGAGATTTCTTTTTACTCGTATAATTGCTTTTAAGATGCTTAGAAAACAAGAAGTTCGTACTTAAAGAAACGAATAAATGCGGGTAGCCAAAGCTATAAAAAATAATGATAAACCTCAATAATTGTAGTTCATAATTTTTATTTTGCTTATTTTAAGTTTATATATTATAGTGTCAATTTTTTTTTTTTGAATTATTTGGTAATGTTGTTTTTGAGATTTTTTTAATTGGATTTGTTGCTTTAAATAAAATAACGGTTAACATTTTAATGCAAGGTCCTTTTTAAATTTAGTTTGTATGAATAATAATACATTACTTTTTAAATTTTACATAATATATTGTAATTGATTATACCTACACACTTCTTATTAATATTAAAGTTTAACAATACAATAATATTACACATAAAATCTTAGTAAAATTAGTTACTCAATTAAATTCTGTTATAAAGTATAATATTCAAATGATTTACCCAAATGTGATGCCAATATACTGACGTAATAAAAACATATATAAAACCTATGATATTTTTTTTGATTTATATTCCATTTTCATAAGTTTTAAAATACAATTATAATCTGGTTATAATATATTTTTTAAAACATTATAATATTTTTTCATTAACACGAACAAATAATAGAATGGTAGAATACCGCAATAACTGAATTTTCGTTTAAAATCTGTACACCAATTAAATTAATCTACTTAAAAATTTCAAGTTACCTAACCCAATATACCTAATCACAATATTTGTTTACTTTATGTGTACATATAATCAAATAACGTGTGAGATGAGTCATAACCCATAGATGCGTGTGCAGATACACCTTTATTATTTTTTGTTTAAATTGAAATAAAAATGTATTTACTAAAACAAATATATAAAATGAAATAAAAATAAAAAACAAAAATACAAATAATTTTTTCAGTCATCACTAACATTTTGTTAAAATTAATTTTAAAAGAAACTCCTATACCTTAATCGAAGTTAAATTTGAAATGTCTAGCCGTCTGTTTTCCCTTTGGATTCCGGACTCTTTTGTACGTATATTAAAATTTATTTTATTTTATTCAACGTTTGCATGACTGACTAACAAAAAAAAAATCTGTCAAATGAAGTTTAAAAATGCAATAAATAAACATGGAAACAATATATAAACGAACTCGTGTGTATGTTAGATGTTAAATTCAAGTTGACACTTAAGTGACTGTTTTCTAAATTGTTCACTATATTATATTAATTTAAAATAAAATTACCGTCATCGTTATTATACTGCTGGGCTAAAAATAAAAGATATATATTTTTTTAAATTTATATTATCTTCTATACGAATATTTGATTGAACAGCAAAAAACGTTGAATGTTGTGGATTAATGTAGATACCATTACCACTAGGCGCTAAGTAACTTTTGATTGATGTACCTCCGTTTTGGTGGGAGGACATATTGTAAATGTGAATCAAAATTATTCATATATTTTTTTAAATATATAATATTTATATATATTTTATACATATTGTTTTTTAATCTCAAAAACGCATTTCAAACTCAAAAAAATTCCACTTATTAAGAACTTATAAAAAATAAAAAATAAATAATATCATATATTTAATGACAAAAATCTTTTTAACAATATGTAATATTATTTATTATTTCGAAAATTAATTACCATCCTGAAAATACAAGAAGTATCTGATAATTGTAGTTCTATAGAAGCAAAATACTATTATAAATTCAATATAGCACTAGTCGGTAAATGAAACTCAAGATTAATAGTATATGATTAAGTATTTTCGAGATACAAACAACTAAAAGCCATTGCCCATTAGAGTATTGTTAATATCACGAAAATACGAAATGGCTATAGAAATGATCGAGCATTAAAATTTTAATTAATTTGGTTATAATGGTAAAAAAAAAAATAATAATAAAGGATAAACAGAATTCTAATAAACTGTTACAATTATTTCGATTACTTTTTTAGTTTCTGTTATAATCGAACCCATTTCTTTTTTTAATAACTACCATTCATGTATTTGCGTTAAAAATAACAGTGTAATAAAATTTAAAAAAAATCTAAAAAAAAAAATACTTCGTTATAGTTTTATTGCATTACACCGTTATGAAACACGATTTACTTATTGGAGGTTTTTAATGTAATTTAAAAAATAAATTCCCTATTTGTTGTAATAAAATAATAAAATGTCAAAGAGATTGCAAAATATGAATTGTTTTTTGATCAGTATAAAACAAGGTGTGTATTTGTGAAAATGTGTATCTAATTGTTGGAAACACCAATGCAAAAGTGACGGAATTGTCATAATCCGATGTTGATTCGGTGAACTATTTATTTTGAACATTAATCTAATGGTTCAACGTTGTTACCAATCAATTCGAATTCCACATATTGTTAAACATTATAGCTCATTCAAAACATTAAAATTTAGTAGAACGTAGAAATAATATTTAGTTTGTGAATGGTTTTGATTTATGTAATACATTATATTTGATATATACCTAACAGTAAATTAAAATTTTTTCTCGTGTAAGTAGAAATTCGGTTCAGAGTTGAAATCTTCAATGTACTTAGAACCGTTGATATACAAGTATACACCTTCATAAACCATATTTATACATGTAATGTAGTAGTATAATAACTGACCACAATATCAGTAGGTGGACACTCACTTTGCTACACACAATAGTACCAATACCTAATAGTACTTATATGTTACAAAATAATATAAAAAAAAAAAATGATGTAGGTGTGTGAAATAAATGGAATAAAAATGAAAACAACATTTATGGAATTCAGATAAAACGAATACATCTATTAAATAATAAAATGTATTCCATATTTCAACAAATTAAATAAATAATATAATCACAGTAAAAAATTATACATTGCCATGTTCAAATTAAATAAACACCAATGTATTTTATAATTGATTTCTTAGTACCAATTATTTTTTTTAATAAACATAATGGGGAGTTTTAGCAAAGCAATGTTGGTACTTTTCTTAATAACACAAAAAGTGTACTATTTATTGTTTTTTTTTTCTTTAATTAGGAAGAAGGACAGTTAAAGTGTAATTAAGATGTAGAATAAGTACAGTTGTGAAAAGCTTGGCAAATGCTGATTTAAAATTTTTTATAATTAAAAAAAAAACAAATGTTTGAAGACTCGCAATTAGTTTTCCTTTTCTTTTTTTTCTTTTACGCGTCTCTTCAGAGCCCATTTCTGAGTACAGCAATTCAAACTGTACACTACCTAGTACATTAAAAACTCTATCTTAGGATATTTAAAAAAAAATATTTTACACATAAATCCAATTTAGATTTATAGCAGAGATAGGAATCTAATGGATGTACATTGAATGATTTTGATAATGATGGGTTGAATGTGTATTCATCAATAAATTGGCAAAGAACTTTTAAAAAGTGTGAATTGCAAAAACACCTGGGTTATTTCCATTAATACCATTAATAATTACGTACTTGTTTATTTTGTAGACTAATGCAAACTATTACTCCTACCAATTTTTGTTAACAAAATATTTAATTAAATTTTTATTTATGATCATTTGGTAAAACTATTGTAGGCACCTAATATTTCGATCAATTTTGAATATCACTAATAATAATTAATATACCAGTTTATATTATTACTGCATATTAATTGTTAGTGCTTTGCCATTGGATTAAAAATCTTTAAAAAAACAAATCACATCAATTAATTTAAGCTCATTCAATTTGGGTAAAATATTTATTATTTTATCCAAATACCATTATAATTTTCCTGTGATTGTGTGACGGAGACAAACTGATTAACTAGGTACTAGTCATTATTCATTTATAGTAAATGCATGTATTTGCCATAGAATCATCTTAAAATCTCAATAAATTAATTTGATTTATGCTTTATTTGAATATTATATATTATTTAAGTTTTACATAAAATAATAAATTACAAGGAATACGGCTTGAGTAGGTAAATACAAACAATAAAATAAGTGTAAGCTCTCATCACAGTTTACATGATTATAGTAAATTCTATAACAACATCTAAACTAAAATACTCCACTATGATAGTAGGTACCTACTTATAATAATATAGTAATATAGTATAGTATTGTAATATAATGATATAGTTTGAGCGACTGAACATAATATAAAATTGGTACTTCGCCTCAAACAGAAAATCGTTTATAAGCTATTAATGTTATTATCATAATTAATGACAAGTGAAACAATTTTTATTTTTCTTTATCACAGTAAAAAGTTAACTAAATCAGTTTACAGTTAGAAGTATTGGAAAAAACTTTTTTTAAATATTAAACCAAGAAAATTATGTAATATTATGTTCGATGTCTCAGGTATATGTATCAATTAGTTAATTTTTAACATCAAAATATGAACAAATACAATTATAAAATTAAAATAACCCAAAAACACAACATATTGATTTCTCTCAGTATGCATGAATTATTTACTTTATAATGTTTATATAATACACAAAGTGGTGCTGCAAAATGGTGAAGTCACTATTTACATAAACATTTAAATATTTTATTAAAAATTAAATAATTATACTCAAGTATAGTTTAAAGAAGTTAAACACCATTAAGAGGCTTCTTCCATTATTGTAAGCTATGCTGGATCTCATCCATTGTAATTTCTTCCAGCTAGTAAATATTTCGGTTTACAGTTTTTTTGTCTTAAGTTCACACGCTCTAAAATCGACTGAAAACGAGACCTGCGGTACTAAGAAAATGCGGCATCTTCAGAATTTCACGTCCGTATAAAACTTCTTTGTAACGCCTGAAAACTTGTGATTTCGATAATCCACACTCTTCAAATTTGTTTCACCTTTTTGAAGGTTTTGTCTGTATTCTCCCGAGTTTCAGTAAAAACTTAACCTCAAGATATTGCTTGAAATTTTCTGTTTCCATTTTCGTTAGTACAGGTAACTACAAAAGAAATTTAATCCGAAATACGTGTCTATTGAACATAATAATAGCAGTATCTATTATTGAAACGTTAATAACATTTTGATGATTTATTGATTGAACGATAAGTTATAGTGTCGCAAGGTCGCTTTATAAAGTCTTATTGTTAACTTTACTTACGACTTTCTTAGCTCGACACCTCATAATGTATGTATAAGTTAATATAATAATATTAATATGAAAAAATGTTAACACCAGAGCTTTAATTTATTTTCTAGGTTCTCTATAGTTATATAAAAGTGCTTCTTCTTATCAAAATATTAATTCAAATAAATAAATTTGATGAGTTTTTAAAATTGATTTATATTCTTCTGGCATTCTCAACTTTTATATTTTACTTTTGATATCATACAGTTTTAATGTAAATAAAAGTTTCATTAGAGAGGGCCAAATATTTCAAATATCTGAAATCATATAAAACATATATTGAAGTGAATGTAACAAAGAATAGTGAATAAATTAAATTCGAATTTATTAAGAAGTTATTCGTTAAACAAACAGGATTAATAATTATTAAAGGGAAGTGATGAAAGTATTAGTTTCACGATGTTTTTTTTTAGTCTAAAGTCGCCGTTAGAAGCTGTAAAAACACTTTGATTTTAAACTTTGAGGGTGATTTCAGGTAAAAAATTTGATCTTGTTAGGCCTCTAAAGATTCAAACGTAAAACTTATTTTTAAAACAAATTTAATTTTTTATTTGAACAGCCAAGGTTTATTAATTCAATAAAATGTATCTCATATGTCGTTTTTATAGTTTACAGAAACCAAAAAATGTTAAAAATTCAAATACATTATGTTTAGAGACATTTTAAATTCAAATATCAACGTATAATATAATTTTATTTTAATTACAAAAATATTGTTAGTAAGGAATTGAAAATTTTCAATTTTTCGCATTGAGTATAATATAATTAAATTTACTAAGTAAAACTAGTTGTAAACTATTTAACTATAATTACAAACCTAATCACGTTATGGTGGTATTAACTCATCATTTAATAATAGATTGTAATTGTATATAAAATAATATTATAATAAAATACTACATAACTATTTGCTATTTATGTATGTGAATTTCTTTTGAGGAAAGTTAGTTCAACCTACCGCATAACTAAAAAATAAAAAACTAATAGTAATATAAATACCTATGTAATCGAATATCTCTAGAAAAATAGCCTCTTATGCTAAGTTTCGCTGAGGACTGTCTTTGCTAAGAGTCATCTTTCATATGTAATCATTAGAGTTGAATTCAAATTTAACACATCCAGTGACTTACTCAATACCTTATACACAGAAAAGTAAATTTACTGTAATATATCGATATGTAGGTAAATTTTTGTTTTTGCTAAATTGTTTTTTTTTTTTAAATAACATTTAAGCACCTCATTATGGTATTCATATATCATAATGTTGTTAGATTTGATGACTTGTTTTTACCACCATCGTTATAAATTTTATCTTCACTTCTTACGTTTTTATATTTTATTGTTGACGGTGCATTTAACGGTACGTTGTTTTGTCATATAACAGTAGATATTATGCAAAAGTATAATACGCTACAGTTATCTCAGAAACGCCCGTAGAGGTCGATGTTTTGATATTTTGAATTAGTAAGAATCACAAGGAAAAGTTTGTTTTATTGTTGCAAACGTTTAATGTATGTCTTGGAACTCTCATTGGCGAAATGCAAAATAAATATATCAGAAAATTATAAAAGGAAAATTAATGGTATAATAATAAAAATGATATGCATTTAAATTTGCTTCCAAATAATATTGTACTGAACATTTAAAAAAATTACATTCATTGAAAAAATTAGTTCAGTACGTATCTAATTTTAATTTACCCACGTTAGTTATTTTAATTATTATTCATTTGAATCCAATAACACATTATATTTAGTCTATATATTATAAATTCATTGAAATTCATAGTTTTAATAAAATATACCACGTGTAACTTACATATCCTTTACAGTTTTTATGAAGTTTATTCTTATACTATATTTACAGTTATAAATCTGCTTGCAATCTTTGTGCCGTAACTCATATGAAACTCAGAAAAGTCAAATGATAAAAAATAAGAGATACAATATAATTCTTCATTAAGTAGGTTATCGATATTGTACGTTTATATTTTATTGATTAAACAAGCATACGAGCAGTGTATTATACATATAGTTAAGCTTTAATCTTTAGCAAATATTTTTAAATGTTGGATATGCATTTTATTTGAATATTATCAAATTAATTTATGGATGTAAACATAATATATAGAGTATAATATACATTTTATAACATACATATTAGATATTATACATGCTATAGTCCCAGTTGTATACATATTTTATGGTGGAATAATATCGCTGAGATACACAACAGTCGTTTATATATTATCTACAGTAGCATAACTTATACGACTGCCAATTATTTCAAGAGAAGAATATGATGTTTGTATAAGTCCAGTCGTTATGAGACATACATTAAACCACAATGCTCTCAGGCGTGCTAATACGGTGACAGCATTTTTCACAACAATTATAAGAACGTGACATATTGTCAACGTAATGTTGCAGCTCGACTAAATATCTATTTCAAAATGTTCAAGTTTTCCCCTATGTTTCTTAGATGTTATATCTTCGCGATCCATGATGTTTGTTATTTTACTCAATTTGTTTAAAAAAAAAATACAAACTATTCGTTAAGACGTGTGTATTTCAGATAAATTGTTAATTCGTACACAGTAAATTTGCAAGGAATGTATGCCATCGTCTCCTTTGCTCAAATGCTGTATGTAACCGTAACGGCAATTACTACAGAAGTTTCGAGATCAGAAGTTACACTCTTTCATTTGAAGTTGAGCAAAATTAAATACAAACATTTTATTCTCATTTTAAAAGGGGTTTTTGCTCACTTTTCATCTCTAAAAGTCAATTAGAAACTTTTTGTAAATAGTTTACGACGCGTTTAAAAACAAAAAAAGCTATAAGCTTCAGTCAAAGTTGGATTGATGATTATCACACGGGCCGATACTTATGTGATTAATTAGGTAACCAGTGATATTGCAGTAGGTACTTACCTAGTCCATGAAAAAAATAGCAGTACATTTTTATGTGCTTTGGCGAAGACTCTAAGTCTATATTTGTTTGCCGTTACAATACATTAATAATACCATCAATAAATATCCATGAAAAACTGTAGTATATATTATTTAAGCGAAGAAACTTCTAAAAAATTGAACGTGCAGAGTGTGAAGAAAAATTGTCATATTAGTCGAGTACGCATTTGTTAGTAAAAATATACTCACTTTTATTATGTTTTGGGGGATCAAAAAGTTTCAGACTTATATTTTATTTTTCAGAGATTATGGTGGAATAAACTCAAATGAGCCGAAAATTAAACTTCTGGTTTTATTTTGGGGCCAGCAAAAAATTATGGATCTGCGTTGTTTTGAAGCTTAGAATTTATGCACATTAAACAATTAATGGACAGTCTTAACTTCAGAGATAATCCAAATGCATATTAAATATTTCATGGCAAAAAATTAATTATGTAGAAAGATTTATGTTCTTAAATTTGTAATAAATATCATTAACGTTTCAGATAAAAACATAATTAAGTAGAAACTATTAGAAATTTAATTATTTCAAATAATAATATATTATCATTAGTTTATGATAAACGAATCGATACAGTTATTTAACGCCGACTCTGAAATGAGCGTTTAAATAAACTACCTAACCATAAAGTAAAACTAAATAATTATATAAAAGGAAACTTATGAATTCGATTAGTTGTGTTTGTTAAACTTTTATATTAATAACAGTTTTATGCTCGTATAAGTAAATATAAGTTAATATACTTTATTTTCGTAATATTTATATGATATTGAAACCTTCAAGTTTCTATATTGTATAGTCACTTGACATTAAACAATTAGAGGAGTTATTTTAGAAATTGTTTTTGAAGATTATTTTCTTATAAAAGTTTTAATTATTGCAATAGAGTTTTTTTTTTTTAATGAACTGTAAAAAGTAAAACTAATGCTGAGTTGTTATAGTATTAAAGTTCTTTGGAATATTGCAGTGTTTTAATATGACTCTATTAATTCATTTTGAAAAAGGAACGAAACCTATTTACAATCTTTTTAAAAAATGTTGAAGTAAAATATCATCTGGAATGTTACGAGGGGCTTTTGTTTTCTTTATTTTATCAATTTGGGCTTTACAGTAACTCGAAATTCAAAAAATTTAAATAAATAAATCCCTTCGAAAGAATCAAACGATTTCCATTCCTGGAACTATGTCAACGAGCTTTTTGTAATCGTAGCACGTGATTGAATTTTATTTCGCCTAGAAATAACCCCGTGGGACGATCCTAAGGTTGCTTTGTGATGGAAATTCAACGGCGTCGTTATCAGATGCTCATAATATCTGTTAGGAATATCAGGGGAACTTTGCTCGAGATGTAAAAACGGACACACGCATCGACCCCGACAATGTTGATTGAAATGTCAGTCTTCATTTTATTGCAACAGTAATATAAACGAATCACTCGATTTTATACAGCGATCATTATGATTTATTTTATTGTATATTACGATATTCGACACGGAGTGGAAAATATTATCATAAATATCAGTTATAATGTCTTCACCTTACAAACGTCCATACGAAATAATACGATATCAAATAAAACGAAATAAATAAATTCCGGATGATTTCGTGTGTTATCATGGATTATTCATATTTTATTTATATACACGTTCACAATATAATCGTATTTGGGGGGTCATCAATCACGATCGCGTAGTGTAAAATGTAATATTATAATATTTAACGACCAGCGGACGTCGATTATGTCGTCTGAAGACCGTCACGTTTGTATTATATCGTCGAAAAGTTGTTTCGAAAAATGTCGGTTTAAAACGGTGCCCGATTTGCTGCTGCAGTCGTCTACTCGTCTCTGTGTAGACTGTACCGCGATGGGTAAGCTGTATAATATGTATGTAGGTACAATAGGTACATAATATTATAATACAACAATAATAATATGAACTTCGCGCGGCGACGAAACGTCAAAATAAGTAATAACACTATCAACCACCGGTGTGCACGATACTATTATAGTCGAAATAATGATAATAATAATGTTATGTCGGTCGGTGGCGGTGCCAAAAACCTAATGGAAATATCGCTTTCCGGCGTACACCTTCACCCTTAACGATTGAAACGGCGGAAACAGATACGTCCGGTAAGGCATATATTATTATATTATATTCTAACAATAATACAGCAGTCACCGTGACGGCGGAGTCGAGTCCTATTATCGCCAAGACGATAACTGATAACGCCTCGTAGGTATTCGAATGCATTTCATGAGATTTGCTGCTAATGTATACGCGAGGTATATAATATATATATTATTATTACTGCTATTACTATTATTATTGTTATTGTTATATTGTTATGTCGATCGTTTTTATTCGTTTTTGTCGTCTTCGTCGTTTAGACGAAGCGAATATTTCGAGTGTTGCAGAGCCACTTGACAATATTATTATATCTGCCGAGTGCAGCGCACACAACCGAGGTCGCGAATCTCGTTAAGCTGTATTGTAGTTACCTAACTTATAATCTATATATTATTATTATTATATTATACACCTAGCTGGTGTGTACTGATATGTATTGACACGCAGTCGATCGGCGAATCGTTTCACCCCGTTTGGGGGGGGGGCGGTGCTGGATAGGTTGACGGAAACGACACTATGCTACGACTGTGTCGCCTCAGCCGCCGCCATCGACTTCATCATCGTTACCCAATGCTTTCGGTACGATTTGTTTGGCAACCGTACACACGGCGTCGTATTATGGGCGCTGTAGACGCTCTCGCTGCAGAGAGAACGTGGCTGAAAAATAAACGGCAAGGCGCATTAATGAGAGCGACGGAACATTATTAAATGTTTCTCTGGTAGGTATAGGTACACAGTACACACACACACAATTACTTTATTCTCTTATAAATTACATCCAACAATATCTTTATGTACCTTGCTGTCCAAACACAAGCAAATGCGTTTTACGAAACCCCGCGCAGACTGATGTTTGTTTTACTCTTGTTTTTATTTGTTTTTTTTTTTTTTATCTGATTGCATTAATTTGAATTTCGTTTTTAAAAGGAAAATTACTACGTTATTTCCGACAGATTATAGATTGAATAAACATTTTTATTTGTATTCTTATTTTTCCATTCAATTCGTTCGATTAAATATTGTGAAAGTAATTTATTTTGTCAACTATCGGTGATCGTTATCTGAGATTTGTATTTTTTTATGTCTTTAATAATTTAGTCGAAAATAAAACATAACAGTTGAAAATCGTCAACGATAAAATAATAACAGTTAATTTTTATGAATGAAAACAGTCATTTTAAGAGGAAATGTTTTTTAATCGTTTTCAATAAACATAGCATAAAATGTATACCTATATCTGTGTTGTTTTACATAGGTAGTTGCATTGACATTGGCAGTATTGTATATTATTATGATTGAATTAATAAAGATTTACCTATGAGTGGTACACTTATATCTTAGGTATTCCGCATCTTGTACGTCATACATATTATATTTACCTATATAAAACATTTTATGTTTTCTTTTTTTTAATAAGAAAACATAAAAATGTATAATTTGTAATATATCCTTTATTCCTGAAATCTATCCATAATGGAATTTAGGAATTTAAATATTTTGAACCAGTGATATATGCATTTAGATCATATTATTCAGATGCACATTCAGATCATTCATTCGTATGTATACCTACTTTATATACGACACAATAAGAATATTATCCATATAAATACTTATATTTAAGTATCCCGAACCTGAATAAATAAAGTTTTAGGTATTGAAGATAAAAGTATTTTCAAATAACATATAATATTTGATATTTTTTGGTATCAAAAATAATAATATAAAAATAATATTCTTAGAAACTTTCAATTCACAATAGAATATGTTTATAATTAATAATAATAATAATAATGATAGTGAAATGATCATTTCATCCCCGTTTGATCAACTGTCAATCATTCAATTGTGGAAATATGAAATTTGTACTTATGTGAGGCCTAATTATAATTACTATTATAGTTAATCAATTACTTTTATTATAGACTTGAAATAATTACAAGTTCAATAAAAATAAGAACCCTGTATTGTAGAAACAATATTTGTATTATATTTTGGTATTCATTGCGTAATACATTGATTCTTCGTTAATCAGGGCATGGTACATAAAATTCTGATAATATTCTTAAAGTATACTTGCATATCTGGTCATTTTAAATATAAGGATTTCATTTCAATTTATTATAAAGAATCAAAATGAATGTATAATTTTTAAACGAGTTTTTTTTATCAATCAGATTAAAATATTATTTGAAATCATAATTTGGAAAACTAACTACCTATTATGGACTACACTGTACTATACATATGTAAACAATAATATAATAATACAGAACATGTTAATGATATTTAAAATATTAACTATTGCATAATTAATTATTATTGCATGCCATAATATTGTTGTTTTTGTAGTAATCGAAACATTGTGCTGTTTTAATTGTATTTTATTGACCAACGTCAACAATCAATTAATAATCCTTCCCTACTATTGTATTGCTTATATATTATTATGACAGTATTGTGTTGGGTGTTGACAATACTAAGCCTTCAATCGTTTGTCATCAATCACAGTTGTCAGATACCTCACACCGATGAGCATTAACCTACCATTCTATCACTATTTTATTTAATAACAATAATACATTGGTAATAATATATATATATATATATATATTAAAGTTATGCACTATATATTACTTTAATTAATAAAACTGCAAGTAAAGTTACTTTAATTATAAAGTTTTTTAATTCATTCAATATAATAAAAAAGT
Organism: Aulacorthum solani; assembly: GCA_008528875.1. NCBI lineage: Eukaryota > Metazoa > Arthropoda > Insecta > Hemiptera > Aphididae > Aulacorthum > Aulacorthum solani. The sequence goes on from PVMI01087784.1 coordinate 13,373, forward strand.
TTTTTTGTTTTTTAATTCTAAAAATGAGTTCTGAAATCAAATTCATACATATAGCCATATAGGTAATGAACTAATAAATAAAAATGATGATTCAAACTTATACGCAAGTAGATACTTGTTGAGTGGATAACAATTAATTAACAATTCGTGTACTAGGGAAAATATAAAGTGTATTGGAAAAAGGCAATAATATATCGATTGCACACAGAACTTTACTGGTTACGATGCCAATTTTTCTCTAGTTTATTAAAAATTGCTACCCTGGGGAATGAATTCTGAAATATTCAAACATAATAATAATTTAAAAATTATTATAACATAACTTTTTCAGTTGGTTGTAGTACTCGGTATTACATATTTTTTCCCAATACTATTTCCACCTAGTTCTGCAATTTGATGTGTAATTTAATTTAATGTTTTCACTATTCTCAAACTATTTTAGCAAAAGACTTCGGTGATTGAAATACTCATTACTTTAATAATAATTACAAACATACAGTTCAGCTGTTTTAGGAACTGGGGAATAATAGCCTGTATATTTAGGGCTTGTATACATTAATTTACGGTGGTTATAGGCGAAGGAAACACTAGTATAAGTCAGTTATCATGCCAACTGGAAATGCGTGTTCGAATCATCTTCCAAAGTTGAGAATTTATTTAACACAATGATAACCACAGGCGACAGGACAGATAAACTAAATTTAATTCCACAAGTATGATTTTGTGGGTATGAAAATAAAATAAAATAATTTAAATTGTTTTATTGTTTTATTGTTTTTTTACAAATATTAAAATGGTTTAATTACTAAAAAAGTACTTTCCATCTTACGAAAAAACTATTTAATGTGGTTTCTTCATTGATTTATGGCATTGCTCTCTAAATAATTTTTAACGCCGTTTCAGTAATACATAAATCATAAATTATATTTACAAAAATGGTATTATTTTTTATATAACATTATTCTTGTACTATATTATCATGGTACATTACATTTTCCCTATAAATATAATACGATACATAACGGTACATGGTTAATTTTGGGCTACATAGTATAAGTACATGCTATTTTAAAATGACATAAATATATGCCTGAGTTTTTAATGATGACATATTATCTATTTGATAAAAATAATACAATTATTATTTAAAGTAAAAACTTTTGGATTAGAAAGTCTTAAAGTTATATTGTGCTTACAGATTTGTTCTGATGTCCGTGAAAAAATATTTTTTAGGTATGAAATATGAATTAATATCAGGATAACCATAAATTCCAATTGAACCCTATGTTCTATATATAATACATTAAAACATATTACACATCTATTAACTTTAAATGTTTACTGAGTATTTTATGATATACCTACATCCAAAGTTTAAGCTGAATCATATTAAATGTATTTTCAAACGATGACTCGAAATGAGTTAATTACTTGGAGTATGTAAAATATGAGTTCTGCTAATAAATAAAAACAACAATACACTTATTCTTCGTATTCAATAATATCATTCAATTGATAATACTATAAGCTGCAAACATATTTTCTATATACTAGGAAGTTTACGTATACTATAAATACACTTAAATTTATATATTTAATGGTACAAAAAATATATGTTTGAAACAAATTGTTAGTTGTATTGTTCATATTATAATGTTCAGGAATGTTATTTACAAAACAGTTTAAATATGCTCATTTAAAGCTACTATAAATTGTTTAAAGCAGTTAGACTACCAAATTTATTTTTACTTTTGATCGTATAACACGATAACCACAGTACGAATTATATGAAATTGTCCTAAACGTTTAAAGAATAATAATTAATGTGGGTAAAACGTAATTAAGAAGATAAAAAGCACAAACAAGTGTCAAGGGTCTGTTACAAAACAAATGAATTATTCCAAAACACGTAATTAATGGTTATGTTGTAAAACAGCATAATATGAATACCATTTTACATATACGAACATTCCATTTGTTTGTTCAGAATATTAGAATAATTTTGTTTCGATATCAGACTAACTATATTATGATGGTGGGATAATATAGGTTAGTGAAAATAATATAGAAACAAACAACAATGTTACCTATTGTTTTAGATTTTGAGCGGAACGATGAATGAACTGATTTTACAACGATGTCTGTGTTTATTTCATTTTTTTCGTATTTGTTTATTTATGTACGTATAGTGTATACCTATACAATAAAAAGTCGAAATAATGATTTGATTTTCAAAATTGAAGGTGGTTTCAGATAGAAAATCTGCTCTAGATGGTACTTTTGATAGGTCAAAATTGAAAATTTCCCTATTGATAATTTTTAAGTTATTCAAAATCAGTTTTTAATCAAATCAATTTTGTTTTTTTTTTATATAACTTAAAAACGAATAACGAATTGGTTTTTTAAATGTTCACAAAATGTTTATAATTCATATAAGCGGTAGACTATTTATATCTTATAATATTAAAAATACGTTGGATATTTATATGTGCTATTTATATAGAGGTATATGTCGTCAAAATACCAAGAATGTTCCAAATAGAGAAAATTTTAAAATCATTGTGTAGTTAGAAATTCATAAAAGTATTCACTCTATGTCTAAGATATAAAAATTCCTCATACATTTATCTACTTATAATGAAAAATAAAAATGTTGTATTCATTTTTATGAGCTTTATTAAATTTCAATTTTTCACGATTTTGGATTTTCACAGGTGACATAACATAAACATAGATAATTGAAATTTTTGTTTATTTTATCATTTTATATTACACATGATACATTTTTTTTAAATATTTGGTTTCTTTTTGAGTTATTTATAGTCATTTTAAAATGTCAACTTCTTAAACAATATGTATGAACAATTTTTTGTTGGGTCAAAAAGCTTGAAAATTCAATACAAGATTCCTTATACGATTTTCTAATAGCAATTTGAAAATATTGAAGATACCTATACCTATTTACATTTTTTTTAAAAAATATTTAAAGTTCAAATTTTGAAATTATTTGTCATATTATGAAAATTATTTTGTAGGTAGTTAAATATTTTCAATTTTTATAGCAAAGGCTTCTCAATAATATATACAAGGAGTTATAAGCTTCTACTTAGTGAAACAATTTATTCCTAAAGTAATAATTATGTGAAAATTATTGTAGCCTATGGTCCCAGTCACCTAGAATAATAATATAAAAAAGTTATAAGGTTACCCGTAGGCCATATCTAGTGACCATACTGTAACGAAAAACTATTAAACTATAAACACAGTATTTTTTAATAGATATTTCAAGTATAAATTTGTTAGAAATCAGATATTTTAACGAAGATTAACGATTTTAGTTATCTTATTGTAAATAAAAAATATTATTCTAGGATGCTTGAAACTTTTAAAAATATGTACATTATATTTTAAGCAAACTATACGATTTTAAAATTCAATGTATTAGACAACAATTATTTCAACCTACTGTATTACTACAATAGTAAAATGAATTACTTTAATAGCAACAATATCATAATAATATATACTTAGTGTTATAGGTTCTGTCACACTATTCGTTGCTGAGAGCTGTTTTTTGTATGCATTGATTAATCATTGAATTCAAATTTAACACATCCATTACAGAGTGACACACTCGACAGTTGTAACCTATTGTGCAGCAGAGCGGTGCCCACCTGCCTATCTTTTTTTTTTTTTTTTTTAATATGTATCAACAATGGAATCAAATTCACAAATGATGTACAGATTTCAAATTATCAAATTAAGTAGATATGCTTAAAATGGTCGGTAATTATTTTTTATAATGAAATTTCTTTAAATACCTTTATTACTTCCATATTGTATACTAAAAAATAAGTATAATATATTATAATATAATAATTATATTATATTTTGAAACACATCCCCCGTTTGATTATATTGTTTTTA
>PVMI01087829.1:0-14721 GCA_008528875.1 Aulacorthum solani
CATATCGTCTCCATTCTGAACCGTTTTTCGTATACATAATATTATTTCATTGAATTCAAATTTAATACCATCCATTATACAGTGACTTACTTGTAACCTACTGTACAGCGGAGTGACATCCACTTGACCCCCCCCCTTTTTTTTGAACTGTTTACGCGTTAAAATTAATATAATCTCAATACAGTTTTCATAAAACTTAATTCACTTTTCTAAAGTTAAACAATTTGATTCAATAGAAAAATAGGTGTCAGCAGAAGTTCCACTTTTTTATGTTAACTATTCTCACAAAAATGTAAGCGAAATAATTTACACCTCTCTATATTTTTGTTACTAAAAAATTACTAGAAGGACAATGCCAAATATTTTTTATTTCTTTACTTAGTTCTTAACAAGTACATTCTACAATAAATGGTTGTTAAAAATAAAAGAACACTCTCCATTAGAGAGTATTTTTTTTTTTACTTTACACATAAAGAATCTTTTGTTTTCTATGAATAGTTATCTGCGCATAAATTCGCTTTTTTGTCTTCACTTTTTATGTCATTTTATTTTAATGCTTTAGTATTTAATCGATTTCTTATTTGAATCATTTCAATGAAATGATGGGGTGGCCTAATATTTTGTACATTTTAATATTGGGAAAATAAAAATAATAGCACTCTATTCATAGGAATTTTATATTGGCTATATCTTATAATTTTACATATAATTTGAAGCTTGTAAACTAAATTTAAATAACCCCAAAAATATTAAATGAGATTATAAGTAATCAATTTGTATCATTCCTATTTTTATTATTCAATGTTGACGAAACCCAATTATAGGTACTTTGAAATTATCGAAGTTATGAAAATAAAAACAAGTATTCCTTGAAACTAAACAATGCCTCAAATACATATAAGGTATATTATTTACATCAGTCTTCATAAAATATTGCATTTGTTTTGGCAAATATTAGGTTTTACTCCAAGTTCATAAAAAAAGGTTTTTATAAAATAAGAGTAATTTTGAAAACTTTATGCAGTGACAAAACCTCAAATCAAATTAATGTTTATCCGGCAGAAATATTTAGTTTTGGTTACCTTAAATCGTAATCATACTAAAAACGTTTTAATATTCTATCTAAAATTACTATCAATACAATTTTGTAACAATTGATGGGCTCTGTAATAATAACTGTGTATAATGGATAATAATAAAAAAAAACATTTAGATTTGAATCTAAAAGGAATGTATTCTTTACCCTTACTTTTTATTCCAACTGATTAACCATTTCAATGTTCTCTATAAAACTCTTTATTCTGAGGAGTATTAATAATGCATCTGAAGAAATTTAAATGACAAAATGAATAAAACTTTTTTAGAAAAGAAATATTTAAATTAAATAGGATATGAAGGGACTTTTGAAATAAACTCAAAATGTTGGCACTGTTGATTAAACGTATCTTATATTACTATGGTAGGACAAAAGATTTTATCAAGTATTTTATCTTTAAAGTTTTATTTGGAAATACTATAAAGTAAAATGTACATAAATAAGTAGTATTAAATAAGTACCTACCTAGAAAATCTATTTATGTATGAGTTAATTGTAATATTATCATATGTTTTTTAGATAAAACATAAGTCACTGATGAGTTGCTTCAAATTTAACGTAAAGTAGAGTTATAAGGATTGAAGAAGAAGTATTTTAATATTTTTAAAGTCTAAACCGACAAGTTTAAGAATCAGGGTAAATAACCTTCAAGTAATCAAATATTATAACTGATGAAGTATGATAAAAATAATAAAAAACAATAAATAAATAAATATTCCATTTTTAAATCCGAAAAAGAGCAAGAGTAAGTAAAATGAATAGTGTTATATCTATTAAATGTTTAAACATAATAAACCAAAGATAATCAAACAAATATTCATTATTCAGTATTTACCATTAATTCAGGCAGTTTATTAAAGAAATAATAAAATATTCAAATCGTCTCATTGAGTTAAATTAAAAATATATTAACCTAGACTATAGTTAAATTGAAGTTAACATAAACATAAATTCACTTACCATCGTGTGAGTCATACATGTAAATTATATTGGTCCAGCCATAATATCGAACTGTATCCAATATAGCACGGTGGTAGTCTGGTCTAAGACTGACTGCATAATCCAACATTCCCGATGACGGTGATAATACCTGAAATACGCATTATAATAATAATTAAGTTATAAAAAAATATGACTAATACATAATTTAGTCTTAATGATATTCATTATTAATATATTATTATATAAACTATACCGGTTAATATACACAAAAAAACATAATGTTATGTACCATATCATGTATATCATGTATTTACAGAAAGGTACATATATTATATTCTTTAAAGTACGATATTTATAAGTTTTATAATTTCAAAAATTAAGGTGATTAAAGATAATATTATAGCTATGGAATATTTATCAATTAAATACAATAGGTTTTTCTCTATTCGTCGAAAATTCACGCCAGTTAAAAATTTAAAATATATGAAATATAGGTATTAGGCATTTTCCATACACAACGTTTTTCATGAACATTCTAATCAAATTATGTTAGGTTTGTTAATTTCAGAGAATTTAACTTGACGAGAATTATCAGGAATCCTTGGGAATCGTCAGGAATGACAGGAAATACCGAAAAATGTAGTATAATCAACTACACGTTACTTATTATTCATTGCGTCAATAAATGGCTATTTCAATAAATTAGATACCTATCCAATTACAATCTTACACAAAAAATTAAATTATAATTGAAAAACTTATAAGTTGAACTCATTTTACTAAAATTAAGTTGTTTTATATTTCAATCAATCAAAAATTAGTAGTTAAAACATCCCGAATAAAAACTTAATAAAGAAAAAAATAAGGTGATGTACACAGAACATTATTATTTGAATATTATAAACTTAAATTGTTTATGATAAAAAAACTTAAGTTATTAAATTAATACTGAATAATCTTAAATCAACTATATTAGAAGTGAAAATGACGTACACCCCACACGTCCAATATAGACATATTATTATATTATAGTCCTATACGAGTAGGTAGGCGGTAGCTGGGTTTTTAATTATTTTAAACTAAAATACCTACTTTTATTTATTTTGAAGGTAATATAGGTATAATACAATAGAATAAATAGTGATGATGTATTTTTAAAATCAAAATAATTAAAATATTAATTAAGTAAATCGTAAAAACTAACTATAAACATATACTAGAAGGACTAGGTATTATAAAAAAAATAACTAACAAAAATGTACATTTTAATTTGTTGAATTCACGAAAACCCTTTATAAATTTCCCAAAGAAACGTTCCGTGCATTTTCGGGAGTACCAACCCTAATTATGTACAATTTCGAAAAATGAAAATATAAACTGCCTACACTGGCATGTTAAATTTTTTATAACTATTACAGCAAATTTTAAATTGAAGAATAAAATAAATTATTTGCAGATTGATGAATACATTATTTATATTAAAATGATGTTTGTTTTTCTTTGTGCGTGTGTTTCGAGAACGCCATCTACTTTTGGAGCAATAAGTAAAAATGCTTTTCATTTTAAAGATAGTTTCTTGTAAAAAATTGCATCTATTTGGTACTTTTAGAAGGTTGAATGTAAAAATTCTCTGTACTTTTTAAATAGTTACTTGAATTGACCTTTCCAGAAAACCAAAAAAAAAAGTCAAAGAAAAACAGGAACTTTTACTCAACGATTTTGATTTAATTCATTAATAAATAACCGAAGTGACTTGAAATATTCACTAAATATTCATATTAGCTCCACATGATTTTTAAAAATATTTCGTGTTTTTCTGTGCCGTAATTTCTCTTTATTTTAAATATTTTTCTTTGTTTGGTTTTTTTTCGATTTATGACGTGTAATAATTCAAATAAGTAGTTATTTGGTTACTTCTAGTTATTATTTATAAGAGTTAAAAATGTATTTGCTTGATTTTTTCTAAAGTAAAAACAGAGTGAAAGACTTGAGCTATTTTAGCTTAATGGTTCAACATATAGATTTAGGTACAACGATACATGTGTTTGACGATTTCATAAGATCCCTCATAAGTTTGAGTACCTAATATAAAAAATAAAAATATCCAAATCTCATATGCATAATTTTTATTGACATTTGAAGTTTAAATCGTGACAAAATTTGATGTTTGAACTTAAAGTAATACACTAATTAACGTACCTATATTATTGTTTTCTATAGACACTGACATTTTTCAAAATATTTAGACTAATGTAAGCTATTTATACCTCGAACCTATTTACACTATTGTACGTCGGTATAGATACATTAATTAAAAAAAATAATATATTATATACCTAATATAATTATTATTATTAGGTATTTACTATTTATAATACATATTGTGTGGGGGAAAAGAGTGACCGAGCGAACTAAGTCGTCGGTTGCAACGAGCACTGTCTGTCGCCGGTTCGAACTTCGGTCACGGGTGGCATTTTTCTCTGGCAGACATCTGTCTGCAGGAGAGAGAAGCCGCCATCCCCCAGCCGGGCATGGCAGAAACCTACTTGTGCCCAATCGAAATTTTGCCAAAATACAAACACACATTTACTAGAAAACATGGAAAATGAATGGTAAATAGATTAATTTATTAATATGAAATGTTATATGATAACTTATAACTTATGAGTTATATTTGATCATTTTTTAGTATTTTAAACACCATACAAAATTATTTTTTGAATATATTCTATTTTATTGTACATAATATGTATTATATTATTATTATTATAATTGTAATAAAGGAAATCTGTCTCGGTATTTTAATTTATAGGTACCTACTGGCTCCTAACACAACTTCAGCATCGACATTTTTTTTTTACAACACAAAACTCTATCAAAAACTATTTTTGGATTCATGCTTAGCATATATATTTTTTGAGTGTATTTTTAATGATTTTTAAATTACAACAATATACTTAGTACAATAATACATAATTTTAGCTCTATAACTATGATTTATATAGACGATAGACATGTAAGTAACAAATAGAAGATAAAAATAGTTGTGTATTTCCTTACTTGCTCTGGAAACCATGGCGTCACAAATGGCATCTGGAATGTATTGCTATAGGAATGTAATGTATCAAATGAATCTGGGCTGACACTTCCCAACATGGAATAAACACCTCGTGAAAATTGGATACAAACTAAAAAAAAACAACAATAAATAAAAAACAGGGCAAAGACAAGTGAGAAAAAGCTTAATAGATCGTTTTAGTCAAGCTTATACAGTGTACAGTGTACACATTACACATCGTATGACAATGAGATGAATTTTGCCGGGAGTTTGGGCAACCATCTACTATAGTTAGCTGTTATATTTTAGTTAGTTGGCGTATGATTAGTAATTTTTATATCAAGTACCTATACATTGTAGCACACGATTATATTTTATTATATTTTTTTTAATCTGAAATGTTTTGCTGTATACCAAAAAAGATGATCATTCTTACTGAATATTAAATATGTTGCTCGGATTTCGCGCATATTAGTTCTCTCACAAAAAAAAACGTGAGCAACTCTGCTCTGTCGCGAGAAAATTAATTCTACCTATCTACCTAAAAACGATTTTTGCTCAAAATTTGGAAACACCATACCTATATTATTTACATATTAGGTATGATATTAGCATATTATTTTATTATGTAACATTTAGATTTAAGTAAACTTAAATTAATCTTAGGCATTTAATAAAAATATTAAAATAATAAATTATTGTAGTCAGATAAATATCAAGAAAACGTAGATGTAAAATTAAAAATATATCACTGGGGCAATATTTATTGATAATAAAGTCTATAAAAAAAACAATACAGTACCCAAAGGCTGTAACAAACAGTGCTTATAGTCATGGATCAGCTAGCCATGGATCAATCAAATCAGTTACTGTCAAACATCTGTGTAATTATATCTATGTTAAACATTTTTATTCAACTTAATGGTTTGGAGATGGTCTACTTTTGTCTTTTTATAATATTTTTATATCTTCAGTCTTCATAAAGGTAAGAAATTGATATTCTTTTTATGTATTGTATTTTTTCTATTTCTTAAACTACAATCATAATACTAAAAAACTCTTATTCTCCCTGNNCCCCCCCCCAAAAAAAAAAAATAACAATTATATATACCTACTATAAAATATGTATACCCTAGCATATAACGTCCAATTGACGACTTTATTGTATACATAGTAAATGTATACATTTATAAACAAAAATAAACTGTTGAATCGAAAATTGATGGGTGGACTTTTGTTCTCCCTATGACAATTATTGGTCTAGAAATATTTTGATATAAATAGTAAGTATATTATAAAAAATGAGGAATTATTTTAAGAATAACATTGGAATAATAGGTACAATATGAAAACTTCAAATACTATTTTCTCAATTTGGCTTGTCCGTATTATTAATTAAGGTACTTAATTTTTCCACTGCAGCTATAATCAAAATTGTATTCCCTCATCTGTACCATTTTAAATATTTAATGATTTTAAGCTGAGTAGTTATATGACATGGGAAATTTGGGGATAATATAATATTATTATAATTCTTGTTATAACATATGAGATCTGGCAGGATATTTGAATTCGTTGACTATAGGACTGAAACTGACAGCTAGGAAATAAAGAACATTCAAATCCAAAAATAAAAATATAAGGTGACGTACCAGAACAACTACTTAGCTACTTACTTAACTACCTAATACCCTAATATAGGTACTAAGCACAACTTCTCAATAATAAAATGATGACAACGATAGTGAGACGTAGTCAGATACGTAGTTGAGTGAGGAGGGGACGGGGATATTAGTTTAAAACCACTCCACCACAAGACACTCCTTACATAGTACGAAAAATCTCAAACATTTTATAGTATTATGGTCGTTAAGTATAATTAAAAATTCAAAAAAACATAGGTAGTTTGAATAAGTCATTATTAAATGAAAAATAAAAAAATTAAGATGAGCATCCTATAGTAAATCTTCCTGTATTATTCTCTATTATTTGTCATTGGACATCAGCATCAAAAAAGTTAAATGATTATTTATTAATCGAACTGTCAAATTGCCAGTTGTTGTAAATGTTCACATTTAACTATTCACTATTAATTATTACTATTACAGACATCCACATCTTTAATCTTAATTTATACTATAACCTAAATTGATATCTATGAATATTAAATAAATGAATGTGGTCTAGTTGTTAGGTAGTACTAGTGGCCTTCTAATGGGCAGGTAATAAATGTATAAGTGGTCTTTAAACGATTAAAAATTAAAAAATATTATAAATTACTTATTATTTCTACCTAATTTTAATTATATTAAAAAATTATTTTTTTATTGGACAATAATTATTTTATTATTATTTTCAATAGCTGTAAATCATTTGTATAAATGTACGTGATAATACTAAAACTGACATTCTGTAATTGTATGCAACTAGTATAGGTATTTAGGGAGCGAACTCAGGGAAATATTAAGGGGGAGTTTGAAAAAATGTATTTATCTATTTACAATATTATAGAACAATATCTTTAATATACGCAATATTTTTTTTGTTCCTGATATTTCGGGAGGAGGGGGTTAAACCCCCAAAACACCCCCTTGCGTTCACCACTGGTAGGTAATATAAAATATTAACCTTTTTATTCACACCTTGGATAGAAGGCAATTTATAATAGGTAAGACCCGATAATTTAGCCCCGATTGTAAACAAATATTTTATTTTTGAATCTGGTAAGCAGAAGAAATTTAATCAGACGTTTAAATTAAAATTAGTACATTAAAAGCTGGGAAATGAAATTTAATTTTAAGGCATTATATTCTGAATGAAATTAAAAAAAAACGAAAGGGAAAAAACCAGTTTTGAATTTGTGAAATCTGGATTGCATTACTTAAAAAAATAAATTGTATTTTTTAGGATTGCAAAAAAAATTATTTGACTAATTTTATATTTTATATTTATTTAAAAAATGTTAAATTATGTATCGATATAGGTACTGTAATTAATAAATGTTATATAATAATATTCGTGTATTTTGAGTTATACATTTGTGGCCTAATCTTAGCTACATTTTTAAAATATATATTTAATTTGTGATCTTATACCCGGGTAATAAAATGTTAACAGATATTCAATATTGTATGAGTAACAAGTAAAATGTCACATAATAGTACGAAACTACGAACCACTAATTTTGGGAACAAACAAGGTAATCGTGGTCCTTCTATTTTTAAGCAACAAATACACGCATATTCCACATACTACACATATTAAACATTTAAAAACACTAGGGGGCCGCCAAAAGAAAAATTATATTTTTATTAGCATTTTAGTTTATAACAAACATATTACAATAATATAATATAAAATATAATACACAATAATTATGACATTATAAAATACCTACGTATTATTATTATTGGTTAGGTAGGTATTAGTCGGCATTATGACCGACTTCCACCACACCATCTTCCATCACCTTTGTTTCTTTTGTCTAATTCATCACACTTGTAAACACTATACAGTTATTAAATATAATATGTACTACATATTATATTTAAGGAGGGCCAAAAAAAGCCTATTGTCGGCCGCGGGTTGGACCAGGGTGGGTTGGACCAGAGCGGGTTGACTTCATCCGAGTTCTGTCCCAAGAACCTTTTTTTATACCAATTCCATCCTGGTTAAAAAAAGGTACATACCTACCTATTCCACCCCAGCTCAAAAAAAAAATTATACTAATTCCGTCCTTAATAAAAAAAAATTAAGTCTTACTACAATATTTGTACATTTTCATAATTTAATCGTAATAATATGTATAAATATTGAAATGAACCTCTGGTGGGTTATGGTAGGTGGTAAGTATATTTTTACTCTTGTGGTATATCTACTATTTATTAAAAAATTTACCATTTCCTATACATAGGTATTTGAGTATTTCAAATGACATAAATGCGATGGACACATTAAAATTTCATAATTGCTATTGTTTTATACACTTATAGTAGGGTGTTCCTTAGCTATAGATGATGGGAAAAAAATATCATAAAATGTTTGGTCTCACCCCCTAATATTGTGCCTATATGTATAAAAATGAACTACAAAAAGTTTTGGTTCGATCAGATAAGGTTAACCCGTGCCGACTTGTGATTTAAGTTTGAACTTACTACATTTTTCAATACTTACGATATAAGTCTTATAGTCTATAACACGTAATGGACTTTGAAGTTGTTAAATTAATAGGTACAAAATTATTTTTTTTCCGAAATTCAATATTTTACTCATTTACTGTAGGTACAAAAAAAAATTCGAACTATCTATACAGTATACACTATGACACTATAATGGCAGGTACTTATTCATCTCTTAAACGGCATTATCCCTTAAATATCTATTGCACAATAAACTATAACTTATGAGTAACTGTACACTTTTATCAGGAATTAAAATCATGTAAAATTGGTTTTGGATTTTGATAGTCCACAACTTAATTAAGTAGGTAGTTGCCTATTAGATATACCGATGACATATCCCTACATGGCTATATTGGTTAAACGATTGGTCAACTCAGGTTAGATGGGTTTGGTGGACTCGAAAATTCACTTCACTCATTAAATCCGTTTATTAAAAACCGAAATATTTTTTTGTAAAGCCCGAAATCAAAGTGTACCTGTGGACTAATGTATACAACAAATTTTTCGTATCAGTAATCGCGGTTAAGGGGGCTGAAGCATACCATGTTTTAAGGAGTAGTATTTAGGCTTTTCATAGTACATGAACATTTTGGCTGTGTCAATGTGTGAGAAGTAAACGAACATTAGTGTGTGTAATCCGTTATCGTATTTTAGCTACAAAATTTGAATTCTCACATTTACGATAATAATCAAAATAAACCATGCCGCACGAGAATTCATCGGAGAAAGGTGTATTATTATTTTTCTATACAACTACTATAAATAATAAATATTCATTCATGATAATAATGTAGTCGAGTCGTACCCGTATCATAAAAAACTTAATTTACATAATATAAAAATTAGTAACTATTGATAACTATATTACTTTGCTGTACTTATTATTATTTTTAATCACAAATCATTTAAAAGATATGTCATCCCCTCAACAATATTATTCTCTCTTTTTTTTGTAATAGGTGACTTTACTCTAAGATTACTTAAATGCATAGAAAAAATGATTTTGCGTAAACGCGTTTTGTCTATGTTGTGCGTGGACCAGAGAGAGAAAACGAATAGTGCGCTGACATCCTCTTAATAAACAACAATAATAATAATAATAATAATAATAATAATAATAATAATAAAAAAAACTGAATACTCGTAATTCGTATTAGGTGTAAAAGTAATTTATTTTTTATGTACTTATAAGAGTAGACTAATATTCTATTTTATTTTGTCGTAACATAAATTTACTTATTACCATATATTTTATACTTTTCAATTACAATACATTATCAAATATCATTTGTCGTTAGCTCTAATTGAATTATAATCGTTCAGATACGGGTATTGACTAGTAAGATTCTTAGAAATGTTCTAACGCCCATACGCGCATGCACAAGTCAATAGACACGAAGAAAATATTTTTGCTCCGGTTGTAGGGCAGAAATTTGATGCAAACAGTATCAAAAGAGAAATAAAAATTCACCTAGTTTCGATTGACTTGTATTAATTTTGAAAACATGATTGAATTCGTCAGTATATTTTCTAGGTTTGTTCGGAAGTAGATTTAAGACTTTATTTTTAGTTAATATAATATGATGCATAGTAAGTTTATATTTTTTCAAAAAAAAAGCAAACTTAGAAAAGAGGAAAACAAACCAAAATTAGTTTTCAAAATTTAAATTGAGCTACTGGAAGTATGTTTAATTTTCTTTCGCTTATTGAGCTAAATGTATGAAAAAAATGATTGCTCCAGCCCCCTTAATATAATCAAAATGAGTACCACTTAAATGGTGTATTTGAACTAACTATATGAACTATAAATTATAAATTATAAATTATAGACTATATAGTCTTCAGTTTTATAATTAATATTATGTATGATAATCTTTTGTCCGAGGTGGGCGCCAAAACCATCAACAATAATTAATATTTTTAACGTGTCGAGTGACAATAATATCGGTAGGTTTTTCGGAGAGTATTGGCCACACTGTTCAAAAGTTGGTAAGCATTTCCGCATATACAGACGTACAGTGTTTATAGTTGTTATTTTTATTTTACTTTATTTCTTTGCCGAGTCGAACTGGTCACCGACGAAGGCACCTGGTACGAGGCCCACTGTCCGCTGAGCTTTAAGTTATAAGTCAACTACACAGCGCAAGGTATCAAGATTGGTCGATAGAACATTTTGAAAATAATTACAATATTTTCGAGTATATTCACTTTTGAATTTTAGAAGTCCGTTAAAGCATTCAACAGCGTTAGCTTTCACTCGTTCCGCTACTGTTTCACGTTTGATTTTTAATAATATCGAGGTAAGTGAACACCTATTTAGTGACCGTTATATCAGCCGCCGTACTCGTGTTCGTGGATTGTTTTGTTGGTGCATGCACATTTATATATTATTAAATCCTTATTTAATACGCATGCTTACGCTCGAAAATGTCAAAAAATTTAAATTAGTGTTTGGCTATATTTCACGGGGCGTGAACAGAAAGTAAACCTATGCCAAACTCAATGTAATTTTATCACGGCTGGTCGTTTGTATGGAGGGGTATCTTCATAATTTGTCATCAGTCATTTTTAATTTTTGATATAACTGACTTGTCGTTCATCATTTCGATGTTGAGTTGAATTTTGCATTAAAAATGTCTTGTGTTATGGATTTTAAGCTATTGAGAATGTATCTGATCTGATCTAATATCACCATGAATGTATTTTTTTTAACAGAATTCTTTCAAAGTTTTTACATGATAGGTATAAAGGTATAATAGTTTTTTTACTAGGTACCTATACACTTACATTCTTGCTAGTACTTACATACCTACTTTGAAAGTACATTATATATTAGGTAGTTACCTATGCAATATCAATATATGTACTATTAAATGTGTTTGTGTACCTATGTCATATTTGAATTGGTTTTGTTAGTCAATATTATGTTGACCAGATCTTTACTAGGTAGGAACTAGGAAATAATAAAATACTTTTTTTCTTGGGGGAAACTGTAATAGTTACTCTAAGGCAAATATAATGAACATTATATTTATTGTTAAAATAAATATTATATTAATTACTAAAATGAAAAACCAAAATAGTATTAAACCTTGAACATAACTAGGTATACCTCCCTCTATTATTAAATTTAATATGTAGGGATCTACCTACCACGGTAATAAAATAAATATTTCAAGTTATAATAAATAATATGGATTTTAATATCTATAGTAATATCATAGGCGGAGCCAGGGTGTTAGCCGGGTACGCGGTGGCACCCCCTAAACGTACAGATTTTGTAAATTGGTCGTATTATATTATATGCATATTGAGCAATGTTAACTATTAATAATTATTATGTGTATTATTAAAAAATAATTGGTTTGTAAAATGTTTGTTTTTATAACAGCTTTGTTGTATTTTTGTTTATACTGTTGCATAGTTTGTTTTTGAACCTACAAATAATGTTATATTATAATCTTGATACCTATTTGTTCTTATCTTAAACCTCCAATAGTATAGTCCATATATATTTATGAGTTGTGGGGTCATTATAAATAAAACATTTATCTAAATTCAACAAAAATGAGCATTATTACTTTACACCTTTTTTTTTTTAAATTTAGCCAGGATCTTTAATTTTAAGTCATTAACCCCCTAGTTATTTATATTAAGAGTTATTGAGGAGTTATTTTTTAAATTGAGCATATTTATAAACAACTTCTGGCATGCCCGGTGAAAAAAGTCTGAGCACATATTATGTGTTATAACAAATGAATAATATTTATAAGTACACTTAAATCATTATTCAATCTTATTAAACATTTATATAATAGTTAGGTATATACCTAATAATTTATGTGCAATATCCATATAAAGCATTTTAAATTATATTTCTGTTCTACCAGACACCCTTATTTTTTGTTACAATTTGTGTTTTTGTAACATGTAATTAAGCATGCTGAAATCAGAATTTGGCGGTCAGGCTTACTTCTAAAGTTTTAGCTATTTGAAGAGACCCACCCAAGATGGTTTTACACGGTTTTACATAACATACATAACAGGTTGAGAGATGTTTTAGAAAATTTCTGAGCAAGCGAGTGACTACACCGGGCGTATATGAATGTATACTATAAATTTAATGTCAATATTAGCTATAACATTAAAATTGGGTAGTTAAGTCCGACCTCCAAATTCTGGCTTAATCATCATTTTCAGCATGTTTAATTTACTACAAAAAAAAAAACATGCAGAAAAATCAGAAAAGTTCCCAATTTAAATATAAGTACCTACCTAAATATTAAGTTTGGTTTTTTTTCAGATGTCAAGTTTTGATAAAAGCGAAAACTATATGAAAAGCAGTGATAATGATATTAGTATAAATATAAAAGAACACATTAAACACGGTCATCACAGGGCAAAGTTCAGTTTTACTGATGATCCAGTAAGTCTAAAACAACAACTAATTTTAGACTCCTCAAAATTGTAATAAAATAAAATATTTGTTTTATATAAATAATGTATTTTAAGCATGTGTAAAATCTAAAAATGTGCTTAACTAAAAAAGCATGTAAATGTTTTAGAACAATTAATAAATAGAATAAAAATTCTAAAATTCAAGTTTTATAAATTCAAATTAGTATAGTACAAATATTTGCTTTTATAAACAATTTTAATGCTTGAATAATTTTAACAAGTTAAAATTTTAATATTTTTGCAGGTCTTAAAATTAGTAGGTATAAACTCATAATTAATAATAGTACCAGATAGTAACTATATATAGCTTAACTGATTATAATATAACATGATAATAATTTTTACAGTTTTAAGAACTACCTGTTAGTAATGGCAGTGAGAATTACTACAACAAAATAATTACACTAGTTAATTTCTTTTGCTCATATTATAAAATATACTTTTATTAGGTTAACTGTCATTTGCAACCAATAATAAATTATCAGTTTTAAATTTGAAAAAAAAATTAATTTTACTTTCAGACTGATATTATTGATCATAATGTCCAAAAATATAATGGTATCGATCATATAAAAGCTCTACATGCATACTTGGAAGAAATGAATTTAGGGAAAATTGAGTTTACTGTTTTTAAATGTAAATCAAAATCAAATATACCTGCTCATTACGCCAATATTAAGGTAATTTAGTGTAGTTGTCTATTATTATACTTTTGTGTAGAAATATAAATTTATATTATATAATATAATACAGTACACTTTGTTTTTATAGTAAATATACTTTGTATCCCCTTGATTAGTCAATATCCATTGTAAAAAATTGATCTCACACTTGTTGTATATAATGTGAACATAGGGCAAGTAGTGGCTATAAGTTAACACAAGTGAAGCAAGCAAAATGGGGAGCCTAGTGACTAAATAATAAAAACAAATTTTCAGTAGTATTACTAGTATTATTAAGTTTGTATGACTACGTATTACTTGGAG
>PVMI01087839.1:4575-19918 GCA_008528875.1 Aulacorthum solani
ACATATGTCAGAACTTTGTGACACACTCTTTATATAAGGTACAGGTCAATCCATTTAATTAACTAACATTTGGAAAACTTAGAAATAGTA
This sequence comes from Aulacorthum solani, assembly GCA_008528875.1. Taxonomy (NCBI): domain Eukaryota; kingdom Metazoa; phylum Arthropoda; class Insecta; order Hemiptera; family Aphididae; genus Aulacorthum; species Aulacorthum solani. The sequence continues at coordinate 4,666 of PVMI01087839.1, forward strand.
TTAATTGTGATTATCTTTGACTAGATTAGGGACTAGTTAGATTAATTTTGGCTTTCGACTTTCAAGTAAGAATTACTAACCATCTGTTTCTCTTCTGTGTTTCTACATGAATTTGGCTAAATTTTTGAATATCAATAATTGTTATTGATTATAAATTCTAATAACTAATAAGTATAAATGTTCCAAGTTTACAAGAATTTATGTTAGAATCTAATAAAATAAGTACAAAAGTATAATTGACCATATAGTAATAGCTACTATATATTTTACTATCAACATTCAAAATATGTATTCTGGCCATAGTGAAATGTATCTAATACTTAAAAACATCTGACGATAAGTTTAAAAATTATATACAATACGTTCATTATATACAAGGTTTCATTTACTATGTTAAATTAATTTATTTTGAAAAACAAAAGTGAAAAAAGCATAGGTATTGTTTTTATTAGTCAATTAGGTACCAACGATTTTCATAAACTAACAAATATTTTCTTTAGAAGATTGCTTCCATAATAAAAATATTTTTTTCAAACAAATGATGACATTTATATTAATAGTTTTTACTAGGTAATAATGTATTATACTTAAATAATTACTAGTAAAATGGGAATATACTCACTACTCATTCAATATAAATATTTTATCCATTAAAACTCCATAACACTTGTTATTGCTATTAGGTACCATAATTTTATTTACCATTAGATAGATATTAATGAAATCGTAACAAAATTATTATTACTGAATAACTCGTAATCAATACAAGTATATTATTTTACAACAAACCAATTTCTAGCTGGAGTGAACTTAATAGTATAGCTGCAATTCCAATAGTATATCTGAGCGGAGCGGTGAATGCATCATATTGATTTTATAATGCGTTTTTGTATTTTTTGTCTGTTATCACTTTTTGGAGCTTATAATTAATATTACCATTGGCTTAAATGAATACTAGCACCTATTAATAATCAATGATAGTATAGGTATTTCTATTATAATAATCAATAAATAACTACAGTATTTTTAACGTATACCTTATACTAAGGCCCAGACTGTCGTCCATGGTTTCTGGTGTACAGCAGCTGGTGTGGCTTTAGTTGGTACAGATTTTGTTTTAAGTTGACAAAAACAAAAATTTTTTGATTTTTAAAAAAATTATATTTTACATAATTATTATGCTATAGAAAAAAAAGAATATATTTGCTATAAATATCTCAAGAGGGAGCGTAGTCCCTAAAATTGTTCTTTATGTACTTATTAATTACTTAATAGTCATTAGTCAATGAAACATTATTTATGTCATGTGATAAAGACCTTATCGCCGTAGGTATACATCTTTATACCACGGTTTCGAGGTTTTGGAGGCAACTTTGAGGACGAACACCAGAAAATGAGTCCGTCGGCGAATTTATTCCATGGAATTTCTAATCATATACCCTAGACCGAAGTTGATGTTGTAAGCCACACTGTCACAGTAGTTGCACTCATGAGCAGATAACAGCGATAATTTCCATTGGTCTGCACTTCTGCAGTTTTAAAAAAAAGGTCATTCACCGTCGTGGCCGTTTGACGGTTGTCAACCGTTTTCGTATCGCTGTTCGATTCTCGATCAATCGGTTGATTTCATGTGCGCCCACCGAGTATTAAAGTTTTTCGATCGATTTTTTTTCGCGTTGCCGTCCGGCGATTACGTGTGTGTATTAATACGATATAATGGAGGCGTACAATGAGACGACATCCCGGTAAATGAATCTCGTTAGTCATCAGCCATCACCTATATATCCGGTCTGACGAAAATTTTTCCTGGGGATTATTATGTGCCAGGTTGTAGGTCAAGGTAAGACGATCATAAGTCACCTAATTATTTGCAGGTTCCTGTAGTAGGGATAAAATGTATTTCCCCTCGGAATTTTAAGTTATTTAGAATGATTGTGTATAGTAATATGTCTCATCCATTTCACAAAATACATACATATATACATAAATATATTATATTATAATATGGGCTTCTAAAATCCATGTAAAATTGCAAACGTTTGGTAAAATAGTCGCTCAACACTCCACCCACGAATGATGATTTTTAGTGTAATATAATAAATAATAATATAATAACCATGATATATTTATAATTATAAGTATAGGTAATAATATCAATAATATTATATTGCAGTATTCTATTGTGGATTATCATGTATCGTCAGTTCGCAAATTGTCTTTACAAATACTTGATGTGTCATGTGTGTAGTACGTAATATAGGTACCTATATCTGTACAGATTCACTATCAGTCCAAGAGTACACCGTTGATTTGTATAGAATACTTAAAGACAATAAGTTCAGATGTTGGGATTTTGTTTCCTTGATTTTATATAATATTTAAGCCTTAAGGAATGTTTGCCGTGGTGATAGGTACAAACTTCTTTTTCCAAATAAAAATTATCCTTTGCTCCTATTCTATAAACTAGAGTGATTACTAACCATACTTTCTGTTTCGAACAATTTGTCTACTATTTGTCTATTAATATGGGTAATTGTTTCCAATTGTAGAATATTATATTATATTTCCCCTAACTCAACCTTCATAGTGCCCAAGTGTCTGGCCACTCCGCATCCTCTGTTTCCTTTCCATTACGCCCAAATAACTACTGGATCCCAATAAATCTAAAATAAGCATAATATTTATAAGTTATTTGGGGATGATGATAAATGACAGATGTATAATTAAACATTTTGAAGTCTTGTTTTCCAATAAATTTCCTTAATTTCGACCAATATAATATAAGATAGAGATAGCGATTGTAAAATTATATTAATATACTAAAAATATATTGATCTCATCTAGCTAATAAAAAAAATTATCGGCAAACAAAAACATTTTGCATCAATAACATATAGGTTTAATGTAAATATTAAAAACATCCGCTGATCAACGTACTGGGCCACCATAACCTAGTAGGAATTGACACATATTACAGAAATAATAATAAAAATAATATCGTAATAGATACCACCGGTTACATATCATGATGATGACGACCATTGGGAGGGTGTTCATCGAGGACGACGACATCCTCAGCTTGCGGTGGATGCGACCGTCGAGTGTCGGCGGAGAGGGGCGGCACGGGTGCGAGCACGCGAAAGAGAAAACGCGATCGTGTCGCGCGAGTAGTGTGATAATTAACGTCGGACCGTCCGCCGTTGACGACGACGACGACGACTACAACAACGTTCGATACCACCCGCGCAATCGATATAATTTTTGAAACATAATCATTACCTACGTCTCATTCATCATCGTCGATTGCCGCACGTGCATTTTTTCGACCGTGGTTATTCTGTGGTTTACGTATGACACTGAGTACCTACTCATAATATAAGTTACTTTCGTCCAGCACGGTCGTCGTGATTGTGTTTTAAAGTGTTTAATAAATATCCACAAACATATTGTGCTAACGTCGATCGCGTGTGCGGTATTAGTATTTTTTGTTGCCGTAGTTAAACACATAGCCGTCTTAATAATATAGTATATAGTTTCGTCCAAATCGTGCGAAAGGGAAAGGACTCGGCAGCGACAACAGTCCACCTGACGGACGGATCGTGAATCTTCTGCTTCTCGATTATCATTACTATCGTTTTCGACGCCGACCGGTGCACCGCGTACATTGTTATTTACCCACCCGCAGCGCCGTGCAGTGCGACGTCCGGGCCGCGACAATATGATGTCACTGTACAGGACCATCAGGGGCACGAACGGCACCCAAAAACGCGTCAGGGACAGGAGGTGAGTCGTTTTAGATTTTTTTTAAACAATGCCTCTATCTGTTAATTATATGGTGTTTAGTTGTTTCCGCGCGTTATAATGTATACGTTTATACGTAGGTAGGTTATATGATGCTATGTATGTCTTACTCACCAAACGATAATATACATATTATTACATATGATTAAATTATGATACACGTGCTTACGCACATATTATGATGGTATTGTTTTCATGTAATCTATGCATCGTGTAAGATATTTGTGTCGTTTTGTTTTTATTATAGGTATTTATAAGAATTGGGTGTTCGTGTATATACGTATTTAACGATTTCTTGATTATACACATGTCCTAGCTACTATAAATTTCATTTTTTTGAGGTTTCGCAGCTTATATTTTATCATAAGTGAATATGATAACAATTTTTAATTTCAACTATAGAGCTATATGAATTCGCATTCCAACCCCCATTGTTTGCATCATGTGTACAAACAAAATCAATTTTAACATTAACTTCTATAATTTTAAATTATATTTTACCCATTTCTATAAATTAATTAACACTATACAAAATGTATCTATGTGAAAAATAATAAATATAACGTAATATAGGTACTTACGATAGTTTTATTTATTTGGAAATAAAAATGTTGAACGTGACACATTTTTTGTTATTGCGTTTTGAATCTTGTAGTACCTATGTAATATTGTGTTGTTGGGCAATTTATTTTCCTTACGTATGAATGTAAGATCTACAAATGTTTATCCCATACATAGAAAGGAATTCTGCCAATTCTAGGTAACTTTTTTGTACGTATAAACAACGTACAATTTTTTTTTATTCCTGTAAACTTATAAAAGTCATTTGTATGAACTGCATTCGTGTTATAATTTGATTCTTCGCCTACAATTTCTGATATCCGCTTTTAGAATAAGTTAGATTTATTGAGATTGACACGCTTTTTGCATTAAATACTAGTAAGAAAATTCGAGAAATCACGGTCGTCACAAATGACAGAAACACCGCTATCTGATTTTCATAAAAATCAATAGTATAGGTGCAATAAGACATAAGACATTTCTTCTGACAGGATTTTGAAAAAAAAGAACAGATACTTATATGTTTACATCGGTTAAATAACTTAAATGTATTAAAACTGCAAATCATTGAGAATCGGTGATAGGGACTAACACATTTCTCGGTTATCCTACAAATATTATAGCACCTATAACTTATATTTCGTTTTAAAACAACAGCAAATAGTGTACGTGAAATATTATATAATCATTAAGTTCACGTTTTACATTACTGTTGCATATAAATTGTGTGTTTTATATCGTCTTTATAACATCGTCTGTATGTATACTAAAGTTATGTATTAAAATATTCACTGATTATTGAATAAAAAATGAACATTGCGCTGCGACAAAACTAATATAAGCATCTGCCTAATGTGGTGTGAATAGACTTAATAAAAATTTATAAAATTCATCGCAAATGCAAGCGTATTTATAATCGCACCAAAAAATCAATGTAAATCTTTAAGTTTAACCAAATGTCTATAATGTGTAGAGCATGTATTGTTTACATAATTTTTTTGTACGACTATATCTAATATTATTATATAGTTTAATGCATAAAAACAAAACACATCGAATGATTTCATATTCGATTGTTGTTCGAATGTAAGCAACTTAAATAACTAAATATTATAATGCATTAGATGAATTCAATTTTTTTTTGTTTTAAAAACCGATCGACGGCGATGAAAAAAATATTAAAATAGGTACATTGAATGTAAAATAATAATAAAACAATGCACCTAGATAATGTACGTGTCAATATTTATCGTTTCGAACGTTTCGAGTTTTTCTAAAATACATAGATAGTAATATCATAATTTATGTCCGTTGTTTTGTGCAATGTCTTGGGAGGTGGGCGCCTGCTGCTGCACGTGCACACTGACACCGCAGATGTTCCGGTCCGCGGGAGTGTAGAAAGACGGTAGAGACTATATTATAGAGACTGTTTTTTCTTTAATTACCCCGAATTACACAGACAACGCAAACACGCGTAGGCGGACTTATTGTTATCATTATCATCATCGTACCACGATAATTAAAAACCGTTTGCTTTCTATTCGTGGCAACGACAGAAAGATAAAAATATGCAAGATTTTCACCTAGTTTTTAATTGCTATATACACAACGAGCACGTAAAAAAACGTTTAGCCGAGCATTTTTTCTGTTTTTTATTTCATGTTTTACTATATTATTATATTTTCCGACAAGGAAACACAATATATTATTATTATTATTTTTAAGTGTAACGTTTCTTTCCGCGACTATACGGTCCAGATTAAAGGCGCGTGACGAGTGACTTGCACAATGTTACGCCGGACAAAAATAAATCTAGCAAATAGAACAAGCCGTAATATTATATTTTATGTTATATGATATTTATTTAATTTTTTTTTTTTTGAAAATACATTTTTGTAAGGCTCGTGTAAGACTAATCGATAACATTTTTGACACTCAGTCGGAATTAGTATATATAAACTGTTTAAAAATCGATTAATCGGCTGTAAGCTATATGGTGTAGTTATGTCAATGTCTGTCACGTACGGCGTGCCATTTTCACTGTTATTGTTATAGACATTTGCCACCGCACTGTGTTTTGTAAGGAATGCGTGTGATTGTTGCACAGATCCTATTTGTTTCATAGGTTGTGTATTGACTATTAAGATCCTACCAAGTGACTATTATAGTTAACTACATAAAAATTTTTTTAAATAACATGACATTATAATGTATAAATTACACTAATCACCTTCGCCTTGGAATGGTACTCTCAGATGATGGATAGTGATCCATTTGTAAAATTGTGCATGTTTATCTTTAGATACTCTTTAATACTTTGACAAAATATTTGTATCTTAGTTTTTAATAAAAACTGTAAACTATACAGTTTAATAATCTATAAATATATATATATATATGTATATGTATAAATAAACTGTCTGTCTGTCCTTATTTTCGTCCCGAAATTTTGTGTGTGTTTGAGTGGTTCTTTGGATGATTTATATTCATAGTTGGATCCGATAGGTCCAACCCAGGGAGGTGCTATTACAGGGATTTTGAGATTTATGAATTAGGATTGCCTACCTGATAATATACTTCTCGCATTATCAGAAGTAAATCTCATGTAGAGTTAGCATTTTTGACGGGCAATGAAGTGCGCGGGATCATCTATATAGTTATGTATATTATTATAGTTTATACAACACTTAATTATTATGAACATCATTATTAGGATTACAGTTACCGCTTGTGTCTAATAATCATATAAGTATTCTATAGTAGATATTATATATATTCAATTATTTATTTTGTTTATAACCATTCTATATTATTTAAATTGATAAATCATTAGAATTAATTTAAGTGTGGTATATAATATACAATATTTGGTTTCAGAGTGTTTTAAAGATGTGTAAGTACCCTCTATAGTCTATATAGACTCTAAAATAGGTATAATAATATATGAATAACATTTATGCATTATTATTGCATTAACAGACCTGTTACACTTTCGTGTTAAATGACTTAAATACTTAAATGACAATTAATATAGTAATAGTATAAATAGTCAGTTTATATTTTTGTTTCAATACAGGCGTACAGTAGAATTACTGTATAACATGTAATACTTTAAGTCTGAAAAATCTATTAATTACAATTGTTAAATGTATTTTTGTTTGTTTCCATTTTGGATTTTTCCAATCCAATTAGAATACAAGTACGAACGAAAACCGTCCTGCATTTTCGAAGAATGATATCAGTTTGTTACACAAATTACAATCGAATATATTATGTAGGAATTCAATTCAAATATTTTGGGTCGTCTCTAGCCATTAGCAGCTAATCTTCATTGCTCAATCGAATCTCGATGGTCACGATAGTAAATTATGGTAGCCAACAATAGCTATGTCTTACACCGCCGGCATTCATTGTTTGTGCCATCGCATTTTGAATGCGATTCAATCATCTATTGTGGACGGAAAACCATTCCATCGGCCATCGCGACGTTTTTGTAGATGTAATATAGTTCAATTTTATTTTAACTCCCTCTCTCTCACTTTATGTGTTTAATATTTTCTCAACGTGACATGGCTCAGTGGAACTTAACGCTTCGTTAGTTTCCTAACAAAATTTCTTAAAATTATTATTACTTTTTTTTTGTTATAATTAACAGTCAGCCAATTAGTATACACAAGTTTTTCTATGTGAACAATTATTGCAATCAAGTGTCTTTATTTTCTTTCAAAGATTCTTTTTTATTCTATATTTATTAATTTACTTTATGAATAAATCGTCACGTGAATATTGAGTATACTAAAAGTTTGATTTCCCACTTCTCAAAGCCGTTGCTTTGCCAAACGTAATGCACATCTAACTTCCCGAAAATTGAATACACTGCATGCGCTGTATCGAGACTTCAAAATGTTTTAGCCCTAATTGGATAAAAGAAATACGATATAATTCATATTTGTATATTCAGTTTAAGGTATTATTTCAAAATTTAGAATGCTGTAAAATTATCCTTATTAATGCTATATTTGTGTATTTGTAAAATAATAAAATATAACATTTCATATAAGTGCCTTTAGTTACATGTAGGTTCCGGCGTTCCATGTTTAGTCATAATAAGCGAAGATATAGGAAACTATATATATAGTATATACTATATAGCTGTACGGATGTTCTGCGCATTCCTTTACAAATATGAATGTAAAATATGTTGTATTATGCGGTGGCCAATGTCGTTCGAATCGATCGTATAGGTACAGGCAAAAGCGTTATAAGTTATAATAGCACTTTTTTTCATTATTAGTATAATTATATATCTATAAAATATAAATTATTATACATGGGATTGCGAAACCAGTTTCGACCAGTGTTTCGGGGATTTCCAGCCATCTGCTACGATATAACAATAATATTAGTCATCGGATCGTGTAGGAGGTCACTCGTGCTGGTCCTGACGATGGTCAAACTTTCCTTAGAAATTGCAATGGCATTATAGACTATAAACACTGTTGCAAAACTTTGCGACAGAAATGTTTCTTTTAATTCTATACATTTTTCTTGGTTTGTTAACAAGCTATATGGTGAACTAGAATATATGTGGTAATGAAACAATAAATGTATATTAATTATGTAAACTACGTACAATAGTATATGAGATAATAAATATGACTATCATACACTATACACACACACAGTTTGCGTAGTGTTGGAAGGGGGTGATGGGGATAGATACCCCTCTAGAGGTTTTTTATGTTTAATACCTAACCAACCAGGATATAAGGTTAAACATATTATGTTGTAATCCAATATATCCTATCTTGATCCTCAAATTATATCTATTGGCTATTATAGTATTATGCTCGATACACATACGCCACACGGTAAACGCAAAGAGGGTAAACGAATGTTTTTTTTTCAATTTGTAAATATTTTGATGATAATAAATTGATAACGCTTACATAATTTTTAAAAATTAAATAATTGATGCTAATAAAATATTTAGTCCATAAAATACATTATATCATATGAAATCAAAAGTATGATACTGGATTTTTTATAAAACATACTATGATTTGATATTTAGAAAAAAGTGTTTCCATTTGCATTAAATTAAAAATTGAGAATTGTGTATAACATTTCTAGTATTTTTATTAAACTTATTAATAAAATTCCAAATATAAAAATATAAAATAAACTATGAATATAAGGGGTATAAGTATAGGCAATTTGAATACAACACAGATATTTTAATCTTATACATAAAAATATAATGCATACATTATACTGTGTGAGTATTTGAAATATATTTGAATTGAATTATAAAACACAGTAATGAGTTATGACTAAAAATATTTTATTGAAAATAGACATTATTATAATAGTACTAAATAAATATTTTTGATTCTTGATAATTTATAATTTTTATTTAAATATTTTGGATTTACATGTTATATCTTACATGATATAATTATAAATCAAGAGTTGTCATTTTTTTGCATCATAGAAAATACGTTATGTTATGATTCTATTTTATTCTTATTGGTTAAACAGTAATAAATTTGATATTTTACTTGTGCCAATAGTTTTTTTATTTATTCTCATTTCAACCTGAATCACGTAAGTTAAACATCGAACAGTCGACTGTTAAGAATTATTCAACAGTATTTTCATGGACATTGTAATCCAATTAAGAAGTTACAAAAAGAGGCAAGGCTGATGGGTGAGTGGAGATAGTAATAATGATTCTTTAACGAGTAACGTTCATTATAGTTTTGACCATAAATCGCTCAAATAGTGGAAAATATCCGTCTCGAATTATCGAATTATGAATCGACCCGGAATAATATAATGAAAATCTATAGTCGTCGGATCAGAAAAATAAATTGAACTGAATTACGTAATAACACCGTTGAAGTAATAGAGCGTGATAATGAGTAATTACCCTATATTATAATGGTGTCTCGTTGGTAAAATCTTTTATTGGGATTTCATCTAATTACAAAATATAAACAGTGAACCGCCGTGGAAGAAATGAGGTGCCGAGTCTATGTTTAATATAATGTTATAAAATACTTCAGTGCGATTATAATGACATTATTAGAAACCGGTGAATCGACAACGACCTTGGGTCACTGACTGCAGGTTTTTGGGTTTCTTTTTTCTCGCATATAGTCCGGTTATTGAGCGAACCTCCTGTCCGGCACCTGCAGCAGTATACAATATATTACGCGACGATCCGAAGATTTTTTAGCTTCTTACATTATTATGACATCCGCGTACTGTACGCGCGACGATGCGTTCCTCCTCGGACCGGTCTCCGCCCGCTGCCGGCGATGTGACCCTTGGAGTGCGGCCAACGGACAGCATGCATGTGTACGACTGTGTCTGTGTGTGCGTGTGGCGTGCGCGCGTAATATTAATGAACGATTCTCGGTTTGTAGTTTTGTACGTGCGATAACCGTTGATGTTATGCAACTCCTTTCGGGATATTCGCCATAATATATAAATCATCCGCCAGACCTAGGTCCTTATCAATGTGTCGTTTTGCTTTACGAAAGCGGGTCGGGTCCGACCGGCAAGCGATATGTGTGTCGTCGACGAAATCTAAAAGGAATATAAAATATTTAATATACATTATAATATGTATATTTTTTTACCGATTCCCGTTGTCAGATAAGACGGTCTGCGCGAGACGTACAGTGGTGAATATACATATTATATTCATATATAATATTCTATGGGACTAGATACAACGACGGGTATACGAGACTACATCGCAGTCACTCCCATGCGTGTATCGTGCGGCGTACTTAGATTATGGCTGCTTCCCAGTCGTGTCATCGCGTTTTTTCCAACTCCAGTGAACCCGAAACGAACGGTTTTTCTTGTGTTCCTCGTCCACGTCATGTCCTATTGAAGCGTATTAGGAGTCAGAACTGTCGAAAGGTCATTTCGCTGCCTAGACGGTCAGCGATGACTAATATTTTAATTTCAGTAAAACTAGTTCAAAAATCCCATTTGATCAATCGAGCCACAGCAACCAGATACGGGGTCTTCAACCTCGTTGTTAAACGTACAGGTTATTGGTTTATCGATATTATTTAATATGCCCAGTGCCGCAGTGTATATATTAACTGTAGGTACAGACAAATCCGTTGAATATTATAAGAATTTTTGGGTTTTGACAGTTATTATGGGGAGACCGGGCTTACTTTTTATACTTGTATTTTTAATTCTTTATGACTTCAAGCTTAAAATACCCAAAGGTTCACTATTTCACTAACATATAAGCCAGGTAAATTATTATTTTAATTAGTAATCTGTAATTACTAATTTGCAAAAAAAATTATAAAAAAAAATTTAAAAAAAAGAATTAAACTAACTTGTTTATTGATCGGGCAAGTTGACACATATATAAATATAATAATCAGCTTTACTTATTTATTTAACATAATTGTTACTATTTAAAAAAAAAAAAAACATAGTAATAAATAATGCAAATTAATAATAATAAAATAAAAGTTAAAGAGTGAAAACACAATTTTTCAAACATGAAAAAAAAATAGTTGAAAAAAATTTTTAAATTTTTTATGATTAATGAGAAAATTATGTTATAATCAGCTAGTTTGATTATAAAAAGCGATAGATATTATGTAATTATTATGTTACAGTGTGTCCATCTCAAATAATCGAATTCAATAATCGACGTTTGACGGTACCCAAATCCCCCCGGTCTCCCTTATTTGTACTATATAGTAATTTGCTTTCAACCATCACTCGAAAAATTAAGAAGTATATTATATGTATCAATATCTGCATGCGAGTACAAAATACTATTTATACATATATTTCTTTATGTAAGTTAATATAAAAATAAGCATACTTATTTTACAGTTTGTTGTGAATATAATAAACCTTGAATAACATATTGTATAATATTATAGCCTATAGGTATAATATACAATATATTAATGATATTATAATATTTTATACTACGGGGGAAAATTTAAAAACCATCTCAATGATCCTACATTTAGAATTGAGTTGGTAAATTGTACATAACATATGCAAGAGAGGTCTGTCAAAATCTACTAGATTCACAATTTCGCAACTTATAAAAAAAAATATTTAATTTTCGTAGATATTTAACATAATATGTGCCTAATATGTACATTAGATATATAATAGATAAGTGACAAACGACAGAAATACTATTTTTATCTCTATAATATTTTAATAACTGTTGTTCGATGTCGTCGTGAATGTACCTACATATTAATTGAACGTTTTTCAATCGGTATGATACACACCATCAAACTAGAAAATCTGCTAAAAAGTTGCTTAAAACGTATAACGAAGACCGGGATCCATTATTTGATAACGAATGTACCTGTACATTTTCAGTGTCTATTAAAGACGTTATGAAATGTACTATTAATGATATAACAATAACAACAATAATAATAATATATAATATTGAATGCACTTGTGACAGATTTGACGTGTTTTGCCTAGTAAATATAAAAATATATATAGGTATAGGTATTAGATACACTTTCGTCGTTTGGTTTTTTTTCGCCTTCTATATTTTTTTTGTAACTGGAAAAATTATTATATTTCCTTCCCTTCTCTCATATTTCTATATTTTCTCCTCGTTTGTCCTTGCACCGTATATTGGTGTATATACATACAGGTGTACTATCTCACCGTACCTCTCGTACCAACTACATATAACGTAATTTGAAAAATTATTTACGGTGAGATAATACGAATGATAATAATATCAATGTATAATAATATTTGTTTCATTTAAATCGGATTGTAGGTAAACCGCAGGTATATATGTCATTCAGTCAATGGCGCAATGGTGTAAGCGATATGGTCTAATTTGTTGTATAACTGCAATAGTGTCTACAATATAAATATAATAAGTTGAACCTTTAGAAGTGCAGTAATATTACACTGTCGCAAATATGGAATATTAGACAAATTTTGTTATTTTTCTTTCAAATATTCTACTAGATATTGCATTTTTCTAGTAAATGGACCAAATTTTAATAACGAAACTTTATCGTGTGCAATTGATGCGGTTTCCTCAATGGTGTAGGAGTATACTTCAAGAATCAACAAGTGTGTGTATGTGGTGAAGAATGTTGGTTGATAACTGAGTACTGATGGTATACTTTTATCAGTTATTATCGCTTTAGTCTATAATATGATACTACCACAGTAACATATAACAAGTAAAATATAACTTTTATTTATGGTAACAAGTAATTTACATTTTGTTCTGTATAATATACAATATTATATAAATAACTTTACGATTAAAAATTACGGAGATTAACTCATAATAACTTACCGATAGGCACGCCAATACGATATGCACCTATGCATATGTTATATCCGCAAATAAAAAAATCTACAATATTCCATAGGTTATCACCCATTTCGATAACAATATTTTGTGTTATATTAGGGCGTGATATAAATGTTCACGTATTAACTGTGTATTAGCAGGTATATTACATTATAATATAATAATATAGATTTAGATGGTGAAGACAAGAAGCGATCATATTGTGTTAATGGAATTATCATCCAATTTTGGCTTTAAAACTATGTTATTTACAGGAGTGGTTTCAAATACAAATTGAGTACCTATATATTAAGTGAGATTGCTTTGAAGATGGGTAGGACGTGTTCTCGTCATAATGGTCGTTGCCTTGATAATACAGACGAACCCAACGTTTACGTATATATTGTAGGTAAATAGGTACATTAAATTTTCAAATAAGTAATAATGTTCTTACCATAAATAAACGTACGTAATAATAATACACGTATGGGCGTACCAAAAATCTGAGTTTTGAAAGTTTATTCGATTATATATTTTGCCAACTCTTGTCACGGGTATATATATATATATACATATATTATAGGTATCAATATGTAGCCAATGCATGTAAATTACTGTGTTCAATTTAAATGTTTGAAAATACATTATTTAATATAATATTTGGAAAGAATATGTCACCTGTACGTCAAAGTTACAATCTCTTATGTTCCGCGAAACTATATGTACAATTGTAGACCTTAGTAAACGGTTATATAAATTAGATACTCCAATATTGTACTCAAAAAATCGATGTGTATTTCAGTAAATATAGTTTGTAACATGAAGCGGGAAAACTAGAAAATAAACTAAATATAACCTGCAGCTGTTCGAAGAGCGTGGAGGGCTAGCAGGTTAGGTAGATCAGTAGTGGTCGCAATACCAGTACAGCTGAAATAATGCCGTAATGAGTAATGACTCGATATGCAATATATTTTTATATGGATACGGCGTGGAGTCAAAGTAAGCGGTTATTCGCAGCTAAATCACTGATTGCAACAAAAGTGCATTTCAATAATAATTACCTATGTTGTATGTGTCATTATTATATTGGCGTATATGTGAATTTTTTTCCGTCGAAAATCCAAATATATATATCTATAAACATCAATTCTGTGGACTCTTGTCGGTTGCCAATTTTTACACTCATATACGTAATACAGGTACCCACCGCTTTTTGACGTGACCTTCGTCGACCGCCGCAATAACCCCTTCGTTAGTCGCGGATATCAATCGGAATTTTAATTAATTTTTTTCTCGCTCTCTTTGATTAATTTTTTACACATACACACCTCTGCTGACTGCACATACGACTATACGACTGCACAGCGTAATACTCAGAAAACTAAATAAGTCAGAAAAATTGGTATAAGGACACACGTGGACAACGACAGCAACAAAATATCAAAATGTATACAACCGTGTACACGCGCGAGACCCTAGTCGATTCGTTTTACGTCTGGTCCTCGGGTTTGAAGTAACCGCACTATAATACTATTGTAATTG
>PVMI01087851.1:1031-11208 GCA_008528875.1 Aulacorthum solani
ATATATTATATATATGTATAATACGTCCGCGATGTCAAATCACGTGTTTTTAGAATATGAATTCTATGCTTAATGTGTGCGATGTTCGTATAATATTTCCCGATTTCTACGGCTTGCACGCGCCACTATTGGAATAACAGAATTACGGAATGTATAGGTAAACTATTATAATACACGGGTTCAAGGTAAAATACCATCACTCGCTTAAACCCCTTTTATTATCAATGCTCTGCGATGTACTGTACGACAACAAAATATATAATGTGTCAAAACGTTGCAATCTTCACTTGTTCGGAAACTCATATTTTGTATGTAATAATGAGCGTCTTGTAATAAGATTGTAAATTATTGCGATCTAACAACTCGATAACGGCCTGTATTATTTCGGCGATGTGCGTACAGAGGCTATTTATTGTAAAATACACATATAATAATAATTGCTGCATAAGTTTCGGTAACAATTTAAATGCACCTAGAATGGTGACAATTGTGATTTCTTACTGATATGACCGCGGTGACGTTTAAATGCAAATCGCATTTGTATCTCAAAATGCGTTTCGTAAAACAATTTGCATAGCAATACGGACGAGGTTAAGAACCTTGGGAAATTGTCTACAATAACGTTTATCAGATTTGTGTGTTTGTCATACACCATAATATAAGATAATATGAATAATATGAGATGTTTGTTCGAATTTCAAACATCGACGCATGAATAAATGCAGATCTTATATGCACTGTAAAAACGTTGGACTCACTACCCGTAATATAATAATATGACGATGGCCGTAGCGATTCAGTTGCAATCGCCTATCACTGGCGACCACCAAATACTAATTAACGAGTATAACTGCCGAGATTGTGCGTAGAAAGCGATTATCAAGGTTTGATGCATGGGATATGCATGCGCGTATTGTGTTACGTATTTAATGATGAGAGTATTTAAAATCAATTAAAATTCGAAAACGGAAAAAAAAATAATAATATCATAATATGAAATAGGTATAATGATATAAGGTTGCGAAATATTATTCTCCCTATAATAATTTGTGTATGTTTATAAGAAATCGATTGATTATATATATTTAACGTCGTATAATACTCTATTAAAAATGTATGAGCTTGTACTCGGTGGCAAAGTGGACAGGGTGCTGATGTGGCGATCACTGCCGGCGCCTGATGCAAATTAGAACTGTTATTTTTTATGATATAATTTAGTACAAACGAATTTAAATGAACGTACCGATACGTTTTTAAATGGAAGTTTATGTGTTTATGTTCTTGCACAAAATGTTGAACTTAAAGTACAAATTTAATAAGCCACTCCAAGAATTAGAGCCTTGCATTATATATTTTATGAAAATTACTTGAGGATTAGTGACTATAGTTAACACTGACCCGATCATGTCACTTTATCGATGTGACGATGGTAGTCTTAGTCCGCCTCTATAAGTACAATTTGTACCTATATTTCTATATTAATAACAGCACTGTATATTTTCAATGAAAAACAAATCAATAATAATATTTTGAAAACGACGTAAATAAATAATGAAGTAAATGTATTTAAACCATTCAATAAGTTTAAACTCCAAGAGTTGTATCGTGGGTATCGTTTTTGTAGGTTTTTCATGGAAAATAATTATTCACTTTTTGGATGAAAAGTAATTATAGTAGGTAAATATATTATATAGTGACAAGAAATGTTAAGTTCATTTATTCCCTATAGCTAAGTGAAAATAAATATTAAATATGTACACCTGAACAGGTAATACACCTAATAGGCATACAAACGATGATTAAAATAAGAATTATTGTGATTGCGATGTTGAAAATGTTATAGTACCTAATAATTTAAAAAATATTGTTATGATTCAATCGTTTAATAAATAAGTCTTTTCTCTTCTCAAAGTAAATCCATCACATGTAATCCGAAATCGTGTTCAAAACACAAGAACCCGGCCTAAGTGGGGACTCAATTAAAGTGCATTAAAAGTGCAGTATATTAGGCTATTGTTATGTAAAGACTAACGACGAAAATTGAATATTAGATTGTATATAACAGTTAGGTATATTGGCGTCCATCACCTCATCACAGCACAGGCACAATATTAATATTTTTCGACTCGCGCTATTTCGTTCCTCGATTTTGCCATAAAAAAATCAGACGTCACCACAATCGTTTGTATGTCACGTATCGCGACTTGCGAGTATAGCCGTTTACGTGATTCCAAATCGTGTACCTAATACCTATACACCATTAGTCTATGACCTACACAAAAATAATTACTCGCCAGTCGCCAGTTGTAGAGAATTAGTGTGAATTGTTTGCGCGCGACGTCAACGACGGAGGCGACGTATGATAACGCAAATACGATTTAATATTAATAATAATAATAATATTTATTGTTAGAATTAAATATTGCTTTCAGGTAAGATTCGTACATATGGAAAATAATATCTAGTATTGCTCTCCACTGAGGTGAAACCTTCCATTCGGTTAGGCGTAGACCAAGAGTACTTATCTAAATCTTATGATAATAATTAATAACAAATTCAAAATAATAATGAAAACAAAAATACAAAAAGAAACATTTATATACATTTATTAAAAACAATTTATTAAATATTAGTATATAATATGAAAGAATATTTTTGGTGGAAAAATATTCATTAAAAGATTTAAGGATTTGAGGTTTTTAATAGATTCTTTATTCAGGCGCATGTATAATTTCAATTTTTCTCCTGAGATTAATGTAAAAGCAATTTATTAGTTAATATTTAAAATAAAAATAACTAGTTCAACTTACACTAGATCAACCTTGATCATACCTAAAGATACTTAAAACCAACCTATATGTATTTGAAGATTTTATTCATTAAATTAATGATATTTTGATATATATTTTCCTCGTATTGTAAGGTTGATTTTTACTTTTTATTACATATTAGTATTTAGTCAAGTTTGTTTTAAAGATATAACATATTATAAAGCTTGTTTATTGAATAATTTGTCAATGCCATGTACTCGTAATAGTTTAAATAATGAATTTGAAGAAACTGATTTGGATTTGCCCAGGATTATTTTTATACATTTTTTCGTGGTAATTATAATATTATAATATAGGTAGGTTAAGTACCCGTATTCTACTATTATAGGTATTCGTATTCGATGTTGTAACAAAACGAAAAGCCGTAAGAGAATTGCACAGTGCCGCCGTGCCGGATAGTTTGTCGAAACCTGCCCGTTGTGGGGGATGAGTAGTTGACTTATACTTAGTCATGACAATGACGACCATCATCATCAAGATTCCCGTTGACGGTTATTGTTCAAGGTACAATAACTGTGGATTTTCGCCGGTTTAAATAAAACAATTAAAATGAGCAATACTGTCAAAATGCGGTTCGACGATAAAGTTATTATTCCGTGCAACGGCAATATTATTTTATCGGTCGACGTACTCAGGAATTGCATCCGCATTAGTACCCGCATATTATATAATATCATTCTTATATCCACATCCGAATTGGTTCTCTGAGATTTTTCTGTAAAACCTGTTTCGCACGATGTGGTGGTAAGCTTGTATAGTATTGCCTACCGTTTTTAGATTCATGCGAATTGACCACTACAAATACGAAATACATCAATATTATATATATTTATATAAGACAGAGGCATCATACATAAGTACATGAGTACATTACAAATCACATAGCAGTATAGCACCATTAGCACCGATAATTTTTTCAACTTTACAACTTCGACTTCTTTAATTGCAAATCGTAATTGTTAATTATTTTTATGTTCGGTTAAAACGGTTTCGGTTTTTTTCTTTTTTCTCTGTAGTTTATTTATAGTGCATTTATGGTGAAAATGGAACCCAAAGAGTCTAGTAAACCTTCTATAGGTTTAAAAACACTTTTCGAAAGAAACAACCTACAAGTTAATATAGTTAGCTATTAGTTATAAGTTATAACACTATGTGTCAGGCATACATAGTATCATGACTATATAATCGTATGAAAAGGGCAACTTTGGAGCTGATTTTTGTGTAGAATATACAATTCATACCACGAATAAAATGTATGACATTTTAATGCACAAAGACCACGACGTCATTCAAAATAATCACGACTTACATACAATACAATATAGTTAGTATATAGATTATAGGAACACGAAAAGAAAAAATTTACATTGGTATTCACAGATAAATATAATTTTTCATAAGTATGTAACATGCGCATTGTACACACGAACAAAAGTTTTGACGAAATCTGTAATACATAATAATATGCAATACGCCAATGCTTATGTTTTTTTTACACAAAATGGTTTTTAGTTTTACGGAAGAAAGCTATAATGTAAACGGTATTTCGTACCACGTAAGAAGTACCAAGCAAAACAAGCCGGTAACAGAATTTGGACTTTCGTATTATTGCGATGTCGTTATTGCGTCTGACGAGTGACGACGACCGCGACAATACGAAAGGAACAACGAAAAAAAGTTCACCCCCCGTCCACCCTCATCACACGGGCGCCGGTCTTGACGTCACAGTTCCCATGTGCGTGTGCTTGTGTGTGTGTGTTTGTGAGTGCATGTGTGTGTGTGTGTGTGTGCGTGTGTGTTTATATATGTGTGTGTAGTGCTCGTGTGTGTAGAATGCGTGGTGAGCGCACTGCGCGCGCGCGCCCGGCGGCAGATTTGCTTGTGCGTGCGTGATGCGCGCCGTGTGTGCCGGTCGTGTTGGCAACACTACACTACTGCAGTCCCGGGTGGCACAAAGTGGTTCTTCCTCGCGCTCGGGGGCATTTTTCCGCACAGTCTTTTCGTCTGGCGCGCTGTTTGCACACGCCGGCGCTCCGCGACGCTTTCAGTTTTTTTTTTTCGTTATTATCATTTCGTCGTTTCCCACTTTACTTTTCCTCTCTACATTTCTCCATCGTATCGTCGGCCGTCACCTCGCCGCGTACGCCGGTCGTCGTCCACGCACGTTAAGTCCTTTTCGATTTTTAAAAAAAAAGTCGTCGTTACGCGTTCGAAATTTCCGCGGCCAGAAATAACACTCACTCCGTACGGTAGTACAGTAGTAGTAGCCGCCGTCTGCGGTCCAAAGATCAGTTTCTCCGTCGTCTCCCTTATACTGAAATAATAATTTCGTTTCTCGAATAGGCTTTTCTTAGTTTTCCTCTCCGCGGCGGACTCTACCACCTCCACACGTTCAACGGTCACGTTTCCCGCGTGATACCGACGAGCGTCCGACCAACAGGTATTGCTGATTTCCCAACAGTATTTTCTTCGCGAATACCGCGGATTACCGATTTTGGTCGATGTCGATCAATCTGTCGTCGTCGTCGTCGTGTTGCTGTTGTTGCCGTTGCTTGTAGACGATGTGAGATTGGAAATATTTTTTTTCAAATCTCGACCGTTTCCCGCCACTTTCTCGCCGACAATTGGTAAGTTTCCACTCCATCACGTTGCAACTTGTACTATTATTTTTGTACATAATTTGTAAACTGTAGCACTTAATCACACATTCGTAATTTATTCTGTTCGTTCTCGAAGGAACTTTTTATAATATTATAAAAAAACCATTGTGATAGTTGTAATAAAAATGTTTGAGTGTTGGTTTTAAAAAATAAAATTAGTTTTTGTCTTGGTATTTGCGCAGCTGATAATTCGAATGATCCAAGTTAAATGTATTATCTACTCAAAGAAGAATAGGTACCTACGTGGTTTTTAAAAGAAAAATATTTCTTGTGTCGTTGAATTTGCTTGCTATAAAAATACAACTATCATCAAAAATTGCTCTAACGTGCCTACAAACAGAGTGAATTCGCACAATTACTGACATGAATGTTAATCAAGAAATACTTTTTATCTATTTAACGATCCTTTATTTGATTACTACCGTGTAAAGTTAATTTTATCTTGTGTAAATTAATGTAGGTAGTTAGCTTAAAAGACTTAATTTGTTTTTCCCAATATATTTTTTAAAGTTTTAGCATTCCAAGGTCGCTATTACCGATTTTGGCCAGAGTTCAAAGGGTAATGAAATATTCACCTTTGTAATATCATATTATATTGGTTGAATTAGTTCCTTGCTCCCTCCTATTATACAAAACTCAAATTTACTGGTAAAATGTAAATAATCATGAATTGTATTTAATATTTACAGGTAGGTACTTGAAATTAATTAACCGTAATTATTTTTGCGAAATAATGAGAAGGTACTTCACCGTCAATACATATAATATCTTATAATGATGTTTATGTCTATTTCGTTATCGTTATTATACCATTTTAAATTTGGGTAAAAGTTGAATGCAAATCTATTAAGCTTTAATGTACCTAATTACATTATCTTAAAAATCACATGGTAAAATTTACTCTGTACCTGCATATTATTGGAGCTATAAATAACCTTGTAAATAACAATGCTTTACCTGTTTATTTTTCGTACACCCAATTAATTATTTTTAGAATAGATAATTCTTAATATTGATATTCACCTATACTAATATTTTATTTGTCTCTCGGTATCTTTGAACGTTTGCAATGTCTTTCGACGAACCACCACATGCGGCTATGGGGATTTGTCCACTCGTTTCTTGTTCCACACGAGCTGAAACCGTTCGTGTGGTAAATTAATTTATGTCGACTCGCGTATAGGGTTTTCCGTCAAATTGTGCAATTAACGGTTTTTATCTTATTTTGTGCCTTTGAATACTCATTAGTTATGTATTACAAACGACAGCCGTTTGAAAATACAGAATAATAATATATTATAATTAGCGTATAGAGCCTCATGCGTTCTTGTTGTTATCAAAGATTAAGTATCTTTAAAGTGACTGACTCGGACGTGTCAAATACGAAATACGTCCAAGCGTAGTGGACGACTAACCCTGTTTTATATTGACGTTTTATCAATCTTTGACTATTTTTTATAGGTACAATTTCAGTGCATAAATTAATCAAAAATGTATTACTATGGTTTTATTGTTTTAAAATCAGATGAATAATGTTATGTGGTATGCACATATAATAATAATCATTATTTAGGTACAGAAATTATTTTCAATTTTCAATGTTATAATATTTACGATGGCAGTAGATAGTTATCTTGTACACCTAACTTTTGTATAATCTGTATGCTACCTTAATAATATATTATAATACAACACAATTGGTACGTTCTAGCAAATACGTTAAAGTGATAATACCGGAAGGCGGCTTTTTTTATAATGGATAATTTAATGGTGTTAAATTAATTTGCATAATATATTATATTATAAATTATTCCACCTCCCTCCTCCCTATACTTGTGCTACCAGAAATTGTAATAAATATAGTACGCAAATTTATGATTTTTGTTATTAGGGAAATTTAAAAAAAATACAATTCTTTAAAAATATTAACTTTTAACTTAAAAACATATCATTTTCAACAATTACTTAATTAAAATATTCACCAAGCCTACTTTCAGTGCCATTATTGCTATGTAGGTACCTTCTGTGAAACTTGGAAAACACTGGTTATGTGGGACTTCTTCGTTAGCACTGGCCTACCGATATTATTATTTTAAAAGTATTTGGTTCTAGTAAATCTGGGCTAATAATTTGATTATCTAAAGGGAAAATTTGATTTATTTTTTATAAAATAATTTTATTTTAGGTAAATAAATCCTTAAACCTTCAAACCTCTTAATAGTCGGTATATGAAGAAATCCATTAACATGGAATTAGAATGGAAACTACCATATTCATAGGTCTTATACTTGTATAATAATATAGCATAAGGTCTATGACCATATTATACAATTGTTATGATTTGTAGATAATTAGGTAGCGGGGGGGTAGTTAACTTATTAGATTGAGTTCAAGGATTTTATCACCAACTAATGAACAACATGATCATTTTTAAAAAGTCTAATCTTGAAAGTTCATGCATGTCTTAGTAATCCAAGTTTATAGAATTCTTTATTTCTATTAAATTCAATATGGTTGTTAGAAATTTAGAATTAAATCCAATACCAAGGTCGTTGAAAGAAATTGCAACTTGCAATTAAGTATAGCTAAAAATAACATGTTACTGCAATTCAATTTTTTATTTTAATGAAAATAATTTGCTCATTCAGTTCAAAAAATAAATTTTAAATACGCCGGTCTTATACCTATTCTTATTTTAATCGATGAGTGTCTTCTTAATTTTGATATTTTTCTTAGATATTTTGAAAAAAAAATTAGAATAAATTAAATAGTTGAATGGATTCTTTTGATATTAATCCAAATTGAAAAAAATAGAGATAAATCTTCACCTTCAAATTAGACCCCGGTAAAAACACTTTATTTTAAAAGAAAATTTGAGTATTTAACTATTTGGGGGTACCATTTGATTGAAATTATTTGAAAAACTGTAATATGTTACATAATGTTTAGGTATACCTAACATGTAATTGGTAGTGAACATTACACGTGAACCAATAAATTAATGATAATGTAATAAAAGCTCACTAAAAATGTGTTTTATTATCATAATAAATATTAGGATTAATATGTAATATTTATTTATTTCGAAATGAAATGAATTAATTTTTGTTTTTAAACAAAAATCATCTAAAAGTATAAATGTGAAATTAATTATGTATAAAAATAATAAAAAACCATCATGTTTTAGTTTTATTCTATGATAAAATATAATATATTCAGTAAACAATTATTACAACTAAAGCATACCAATTCCAATTTTGTATGCTAACAACATCTGTTTATATTTAATTAATTGTATTATTCATTTTCTTATACGCCAAGTTCTATTTAACTGAAGATACAAGTATGAAATGTGAACTAATTATCCATATTTGAAAAATATGTATTTGTAGTGTGCTCTGACGGTGGGACCAAAATTGTGTATGTAATTATTTAACGTTTATATAAATTATAATTTGTTTTGATAACCAATATTATACGTTAAGTATTTATTATAATTATATAAAATTAAGAAAAATGTCATTATAGTTGTTCCCTTTGTTAAATATGTACGTAACACTTGTGATTCGCCTTAATAGATACCTATAAAGTAAAATTGTCAACTGTGTTTTATTATTAGTGATTTAACTCGTTGAATTCAAATCGATTTCCGCGTGGGAGTCTTTCGGAAGGTGGTATTTTAGCTAACAAAAATAACTAATATATTCCTATAGCAGCTCCGAACAATGTTCATTTCTTTTATTATGAAAAATTTCATTGCATACTGAGATCGTTAAATAATTTATTTTTTACCTATATCATATTATATAATAGTTTTAATGACGAATAGTGGAGGTACTGAGTAAAAATCCATTTGAATGTTTAGAAAATATTTAGTTTTGAAAATGATGATTATGTAGGTAAAAATATTTTCAACTTTTTTACTTAATTTTTAAATCCTTGATTCAGCCGATGTGGTGGACTCCAACTCTAGGGCAATGCCAAAAAATCCATTATCAAGAATGTTCAAATTTTATTTTATATGCAGGAGCATTACTACAAATAGCCTTGCCTACTATAAACGTTTGTATAATAAACCCTTCTGATCCCAATTTCCTCACATCGGAGTAAGTTAGCCACTCTTACAATTCCTAGAAATCCCCCTCAACGGCTAGAAAATGACTGGTGTAGAGATTTTCTTATTATCAATGAGTAAAATTTAATAAATAAATGATAAGAAAAAAATTCAATAGTAAAAAAAATCAAAAAGTGCTATTATTGGGTTTCTTCTTCACGTTTTTATGAAAATCTTATACCACATAATTTTATTGTGCCCTTAGGCATAAGATTACACAAATCGTATATTTCTTCTAAAAGTTGAATATGAAATAACTTTTTACTTAAAATAGTTTTTAAGTGTTACATACAGAACATATGAATCGCGGTAAAAAAATCCGAGGCATAAAAAGTCCGCAGTAGATACCTAAGTCCTGAGCCTAAAATGTCGGAGGTAAGAAAGTCCGGGATATATTTGTAACACTATTTAAAACAATTAATTTTAAAAAAAAATTCAATCATTATAATTAGGTACTTAGTGTCATTACCATATTATTATCATATACATTATAATGATTTCTCAGTTTAATTAACTATTAATTATCTTAACTAAAAAAATCTAGTATGTATATTATATGCATTACAATCTTA
>PVMI01087856.1:0-14604 GCA_008528875.1 Aulacorthum solani
GCACCCAGTTTGAAAACCACTGTTCTAAACAGTTGTATAATAGAGCTCTTAAAAATAAAAAAACAAATAGCTCCTTACGTTATAATTATAAATAGGTACTTACCTACTTACTTTTGGAGAAAAATAACAATATTTAATTGGCTCTTAGATTAAGCTAATAGTTGAAAACTACTTATACGCTAGTCATTAAAAATATACGACTGTAGCAATAATATAATATATTGGATGGCAAAAAAATTTTATATTAAACTCGACACAAATATTCATTGATTAATGAAAGAAAAAGAATATTATTCTTAGTATATTTTCCACTTATACGAAGATAGAAAGACAAAACTATATCACATTATAACAGTATTACTCACTCCAGCCCCGTCCCGGCCATTGTAACTTAGTATAATATTGTAGAGTACCTGATTAGTGTTTGCTACATTTTAGTGGTGAGGCACAGGTCGTAAGTACAATATATTATAATATTATAATATGGTCGTCGTCGCAACTCGCAACAGACGCAGTGTGGGTTATATTATTACATATTATAATATTAATACGTAATATAGTGACGGATAATTAGAAAACACTGGTCCGATGAAGAGGAACCGTGGGAATATTAAAACGCTACTATAATTAATTACGGCGATGATTTATACTTTTTAATAACAGCGTTGTTTCCCAAAAATGTAATATATATATTATATTATAATTAGTTATATAGTATCATTATTATTATTATTATTATTATTAACGCGGCGCAACACGCCATAGTGCAACCACGGTCCAGTGGTCACAATCGATTATTATTTTTCCCGTTGGCCCCGGGCGGATTTGCATTTATTTTTACTGCTGCCACAGAACTAGAAACGGAACTAAACACAAAATATGATAATATATATATAATATATTATATCACTATACGTTACAATAATTTATACCTACTTTAATATATAAGTGTGTATGCATAACAATAATACCGGCTATGACTGTTACATATTATATACATCTGGTACCTACCTATATTTGGTATAGGTCTCCTCCGATGTGTTCTAGTTATAATGAAAATTTCGCTTTATTTGCTTGCTTTGTGCGACTATTATTTTATTGCCCACGGTGAGCATGTGTCTGGAGTATATAAAAATATGATTATTACAAACATTTGATTTTTTTTTTTGTATGACAGTACAATGTTAGCTCCTACTTTTTTTTGTCACATTGTCCTAGCCGTATTGTCGTCATAACAATGTATTGTTAAGTACCTACATGAATTCAAACACTTGTTTTTGAAAATACCATCGACTAATACATATTATTAATCATTTTCCATAATTTAATTGTTCATTCTCAGTTTTTTTTTTTTTTTAGTGTTCGCTCTAAAACCCATATTTTTTGGAGACGATGTTTAATTCTTCGCACTTTAGCCATTTTCCAGGATTATGAATAAACATACCATACCTGTGTTATGATTTTTACAAATAGGCAAAAAAACAATACTTCTCATAGTCTATACTTGAGAGCATTCTCAATACATATCTATGATAATTAATTTAATAGGTAACACATAGGTATTCATACATTTTATTCATTAAGCACAGCGTATCACATATATTTTCAACGATTTCACAATGACGCATAGGTGCCTTTAATAAGTCTTACTTGCATATTTATATTACAATTTTATATCTATATCTTTTTACTTCTAGTGGATATAATATAGAAGTCACTCAAATTAGTGACCATTATAAATCAGTAATTTTAGTGCAAAGAAAAATGCATGCAGATTGGTAGTAGGTGACTGTACACCCTATGTGGGTAACTTGTTTTACATAGATTTCGTTACTCATAAGTAACGCTCTTGAGTGAAAGGTTATTTTTTAATAGTGGACTAGCTACATTTTAAAGTGTTATATCTGCAGCAAACCATAAAAATAGTACACACCACATTACATAATTGTAGCACGTTCCGTTATTATATACAGGAACGTGTGTAGTCACACTTGCCTATACCTCATCGGTATCGGTATGTATCTATATAATAATATGTATACCATAATATCATCATTTTGTATGTATAGGGCACATTTTCCGTCTACGTGTAAAATATTGACGATTCATTTCGAGTATTAATTTTTAATTATTTCTGCACCGTTCGAGGCGTTCGAATCGCGTAACACGTCATTCCTGCACATTATTTTTACGCATAATATTTGTACACGATATACCTAGGTATATATAATAATATTATGTATGATTAGACACGTGGCAGAAAGCTTTTTGCGATTCATATAAAGGTACAATTATAATATGCTATATAAATCAGACTTAGCATCAAACGAAGACATCTCATTTCAACACAATATAAACTCTCATAAAAATAAACCTTAAAAAATCCTCAGGCACACTCAATATTATTTGCCACAAAACAAAAGAAGCATGGTAGAAAAATTGGAATAAAGTACCAAATATATACTAATATGTTATTACTAAATACTTATACAAAAAAAAAATAGGAATTTCTTTTTATTTCTTCGATGGAAGAGAGTTATAATAACCAGATTTAGAATAGGATACATGCATTTAACTTCTTTCTCGTCACCAAACAACCAGCTCCCACGTGCGACACATGTGAGGAAACCCGTATTATCAATCACATTGCGAAAAAATGTCAAAAATACTCAGAAGCACAAACAATATTTATTAACCCAGCCACACTTCATTACTTCAATATGCACTAAATGAAGAAAACCCGCAGAAGCGCAATATATTTATTTTTCTATGATATAAACTTAAGTAAAAAATTATAAATAATGTATTTTGTTCTACTCATAACCCGTAGGTAGAAATTGCGCATTTTTTTTCATTAGTCTGAAATATATTTTTATAGCCGACGTAAACCTCATATTACGTATACGGTAAGTTTACAGTTTTAGACTTAGACAGTATTTTCATCCGCCCGCGGCCAACCTGCTACACGTGCATATTACATATTATAGATAGGTATACGCAGTTAGCACTCACACTACACACACACACACAATGTATAATATTATAAACGTTGGTGATTAGCTCACGGGTATGGTATTACGGTGTTTATTTCAACAAAGTAAATTGTTTCAACACATTTATATTTTATACTATATATTAGAGCTCGATTTAATACTTTCCCGTCAAATTTTTACTTACACTATTTACCACCGGTATCGTATGCCCTCTTTTACCTCTCGAGTAATGTGTAGTTGTAAATTCGAAATGGAGAACGTACACTTTTCTATGACGCGCATTAAAAAATTATACAGCGCTCGTTTACTATTCGGAGTGATCGTCTATAATCATCGAATATATACATTTATGATATTACGTAAAATCAAAGTTTTAATAATATTTCAGTCACGTATCGTAGGTACATGTTTTTTAGAAGCATGGTGGGGGAGGGATATTTCTTTTTAATTTTCATATCCACGTGGCGTGGAGCATATTATAGCGTAGATAGATTCATATTAGCACGCAAGGTCTATAAATGTATATACTATACTATGCATGTATGAAGTGTTCGTTCCATTGTGACGAAACGGTTTCTGATCCATAGCTATCTCGAGTGTGATACCATTGTTTTATCGGCGAGATAAAAATTAGCCTCGGGGAGAGACGTTCTTTTTGTTTTGTTTTTTGTTTTTTCACGTCTTCCGTATTACTTCATACTTTTGTACCCATATATTAATTTCGATATTTTGTGTCAACCGTGCAGTACAACGTTTCGATTTTTGTGTATAGGTAAAGGTATATGCAACGAAAATTATTATTCAATTAAAAAAAAAAAAAAAAAACAGCAGCTATTAAAGTCGCCACGCGCGCATACAGATGGCTTCGTTCTAAGATGAGACGTGTCACAGACAGCCATAACGAATAATATATTATTAAAAATACGTGTGCGCAAACCCGATTTCGTTTATTATGATGTGTGTACACTGCAGCGGATGTGCACCTATACACATATAATATATAATGATAAATACGCCCGTGCGCCCACAGTAGTTATTTGGAACTTCTCCCCGATTCGGTCTTTTCATCCTAGTCGAACAATGTGAATTATGTAGTATGTAAACATTATTTTTTATTCTTCCACAGCCCACACTCGTGTGTATTTTTCATGTAGGTATGCCCCGACCAAGTGATTCTGCCTGCACAATGTCGAAGGCGTAAAATGTGCAAATCGATAAATGAATAAGAAAAAATAAAATAACAATTTTGTAGTCATCGCGTGCGTTACAATACGCATATGAATACAATTTCATTCTGATGATGAATTCATATTATAATAGTTAAGAAAACGTTTACTATAATAATATGATAATAATGTTCGTTTCGATAGTAAATATTCAATGGACATATTCATTGATAAGAATATATTATATATTATTCTGTAGTATGCATACATGACTGTATTTCACTAGTATTATAAACTGCTAATTATTAACTATAAATACAATAAACTCTATAAAGGTGCGATAAAAACATTACAGATTTAAATAATTTTTCAATTTTTGTGTGATTCTGATTAAAATAATATTTTATTTCTAGTACATTTCAGTGATTATAATAAACGTTACAACTTAAAATATATTATACTGTTTCTATAAAAAACAGAGTGAAAACAAAAATAATAATTTATAATTATACTATACATTTTTTTTCATTTCATTATTAATAATAACGTCCTTTGTAACTTTACACTTGATACTTTAATACCATAAACTTGTAAAAAAAATAAATAGTATAATATTTTGATTAGGTTTTTCTTTTCATAAAAAACATATAGCAGTGCTTGTACGAAGTATAGAAAAACAAAGTTTCCTAGGCTGAACTTGTGATATGATAGTAATTTTCCTGAAGTCTGCAGTTCGCATTCAATCGTTTAATAATAAACTTTACCGGTTACATTGTTCAACAATGAAAATTTAAATATATTATAAATACTGTTGAACAGGTTTTTTTATGAATGATGAGCAATTCCTTCGGTTTCATTAATGGTCATGTAAATATTTATATCACACAGTATATAATCATAATATCCTCGTATATACATTTATCGGGTTAATCCGTGGGACTTATACGATTATTTTTTTTTTATCTTCCGTTGCCCGAAACCATTGTTGAAAAAAAAATCATTGTTTAATGATCGCGAAACAATGCCATCACTATCGTAACTCATGGCTATATATAGTAGAAATTTATGCTATCGGGTATATTGTAGTTTTTGCAAAATAATCGAGTTCCGATCAACTCGCCCGACCTCCTGACCGAGTCTGGAGCCCGAACGTATATACTATCTCTTATAGCGTCGTTTTAGAAATAAGTTAACAGTTATATGGTTACATAATATATGATGGCTATATTATTCCAACACGTCGAATCGATATGGAATTTATATTCCCTCTTCATCAGAATACAACGACATAATTTGTTTTCGTTGAATTTTTATGTTTCTAATGTGCATAGGAAATGGTTAAAACTGTAAAGTTATTGCATCAATAATAAATAATAAAACAATAATATTTTCCATTCATTTTAAAGCAATATTCATTTATTTGTAAAGTAAAAATATAATTTATATTGGTAATGCACTAATGCAACAATAACAATACGAATGTATTATTTTTCAATGAGTTTCTATATTGTAGAATATTTTTCAAAATGTGATTACGTATAAAAGAACTATACAATACATGAACAATTTAATAGTAGGACACAGAAGAATTTTAATATTAGGGATGCCGTTAGCTTAGACATTTTATGAAGCTATGTAAATATAAAAAAAAATTGTTGTTTTGACACTGAACACTGAAAAGTAAGGAGCATATTTAATGATAATTAAATACCTAACTCATTAGCACATATTATTTTGTTTTAAAATTGTCATTATCAATTATAAATATGCTTTTAATTTTGGTACCTTATACCTAATTGAATCATTCAAATTTTTATTTTCAAGTGTCACATTATTATTTTTTTTTTAATGTTGTAGATGCTTAACATTATTAAAAGTTAAGCATTTTGGTCGACGTTCACGACCGTTAGATTGTTGATTGAACTATTGCATTTTTGACGATACCAAGATGGCTGCGGTACATATTCTATAATATCCTTGATTTAACGCTGCCGACAAGAACCAATATACGGCAAAATAATTTCAGCAGTCAAATTAGAATGTTTTGGTTTATTTTTAATTTTTCTTTAACTTATATTGATTAAATTTAAGAATATTTACTAATAATTTTGCTTAGTTTCAATGCAGTTCTGATTTCACTCACGAGGGACTTTGAAGTTATTGTGGTTCTTGGCGGACTAGCCTCCACCTGGAGGAGTGCCTGGAACATTTACAATGCCGATTGGAAATCGCTACACATTTAGCAAAAGTCGAAACGTAAAAAAAATACAATCATGAGTAAACTAACGTGGAGTGCGATGATGCGGTATATGCTCAATTCAATAATTATAATATTATTATGGGTAGGTATCTGCTTATAGGTTATTGTATTATATTGTACACTGTTTCTTCAGACGATTATATACTTTTACAGCGTGGGCGTTTGCGGGTTCGTCGAGTTCGAAATGTGGTTTGTCCGTGTACGCACGGCGCGTATACCAACAACTCGCTGCGGTCGTAAAAAAGACACATTTCGGTGGAATCTGCCGGAGACTCTGTCGTCACGTACAGGTAGGAACGAGCGCAATAATACGCGTATTTTGTGTGAGGCATAATATTATAATCTTATACATATAACACGGAGACGGTAGCCGCTGCGGGCGGACAGAGCAGACCACGTGGCGGCTGCAGTGGCGTCGGCTGCGGCGGTGGCGGTGGCGGTCAATCTGGGCGTTTACCCACAAGCCATTGGGATCGTCCGCGGTGGGGGAGGCGTGGCCGCGCGCAGTTTTTATTATTATTATTTTTTTCGTTACTATTTTGGCGAGTCACGACGACAACGACGACGGACCGATGGACCGGCGGGCGGAAACCCATGTACGCACGCATATCATTATCTAAATATATCAATTATCACGTAATACGATAATAATAACGATATTACAATACATTTATTTAATAATACGACTTATTTTAAGTTCTAAACGCGAACAGTACAATATTATACTGTACACGCGAACAACGATGTGTGCACCTAGGTATAGGTTCTTAATTTAATATAATAAACCTATATTATATTGTAGTATTATGTTATTGTTTTGCTCGCGTGCGTGCAGCGTTTTTGGCAAATATACCCTACCCTTGTAAGACAATAATATACCTCACGGTACCTATCATTAATTCATCGTGTCTATATTATACGACTATAGATAACGATAAGACAATAATTATCGACGTGCGGTCGTCGGACTTTTGCGGAAAATCACGTTTAATTATACATTGCACTATTACTGCAGTATTGTTGTACGCAAAACCAAACAGCCCGGAATAAAAATAAAAAAAAACGGGTACGTCGTACGTGTACAATACCCGCAATATAATATTATAGGTAGAATAATAATTCTCGTGTTGTACGGTATTGTATATATTATATTATTATACGGTCGCGTAGGCGATTTTAATGGCTTTTTGTTCTTTTACCGATCCGACCAGATATCGCGTGCAGAAGACGCGAGTTTTGACATGGTCCGCGTGCGGTACGTCATAGCCCATTGTTGAAGTCTCTGAGCGCTCGTCGCCAGCATACCTACCTCTACTATATATAGGTACTACGTAACACATAATATTATAAATTATAATATTACTTTATATACTATACTACCTATACGATATTAAAATACTGTAATAATTGTGTTCATATTATTATTTTAATTTACTAGGTTAGGTTAGCTAGGTAGGGTAATAGAGGGTATATCCATCCATAAAGTATAATGATAAACACATACACGGTTTACATAGTGAAATTTGCTTCGTGAGCAAATTTAAATTTCTTTAAGCTACCAATATGTGTATGATAACCCAATATAGAATTTTCTATAATATTTGCAAAAAGATGTATCCTTGTATTTTCTTGTATTAATGGTGCTGTTATATCACCTATAATAGTACGTATTACGTATATAATACTATAACTCTCAAATGGTTCTTGACTAATTAATATTTAATATGCACATTATAGTTGTGCACTGTAATAGTTAGTAAGCTGTTTTAATTGGGTGGAACGTCGAATTTCATATAAATCATGGTGCATATAAATTATTAAACTGGAACGATTATATACATGGTCAAATTAGGGAGTCTTTACACAACTTTAAATTTTAATTGGATATTATGCTCAAATAGGTCTAAAGAGATATTTTGATCAATTTTTTTATTTTTTATCTAAATAGTAGTACAGTAATCTCTCGTTAGCCGTGGATTCTAGTATCTTGTATTAGTGTTTTATATTTGTTATTTGCGCTGAATTTTTTTTTTCAAAAATGAATGACCAAAAATTTCATATTACATATTTTAAAGACCTAAATAAAAAGTCTCAAATTTATTGATTTTACCTTTATTATAACACCAGTAGGTACGTGGAATGTATTGATACATAATATCTCAATGTCATGTATTGACAAATATTTGTGATACCCTATATGCATAATAATAATATTCTATAGGTAGGAGTATAAATTGTTAATACAATATATGCCTTCATGGATAGATATAATATATTTTTAAATGTATTAATCATTATCAAAAATAACGTTGAGATTTCCGTACAATAAATTGTATTGAACATAATAAAAGTATTACGTATGGTTTGAACTTAAAGTAATATTTATATTGAAGTTTTTCACTATTTGGCAAATGATTTTGACATGAATGAATACTGAATTAATTATTTTGAGATATAATTTATGATCGAGAATGGAATTGCGCATACTTTTAACGTGGCCCCGGGGTCGGCATGCGAAGGATTGACCATTGTGCGCTTAAGAATTTATACTTTTGTTGTTTGATATTATGTATACGAGTATGCGATGTATATTATGTTTGTAAATAGAAAAATAAGATTGATTGAATTGTGTGTCTGAGTGCATAATATTAATTCTGATTAAAAAAAAGTTTTCATTTTACATCATAAATAGGTATTAATAATAATGTAGGTTCAAGTATTACTAATACTTTTATAGTCTGAGATATTTTAATAATTTTTATTCAAATAGCCTACTATGAAATAATTATTTTATCATAGTGTCATAGTGACGAAATAAAAATAGTGATAAATTAGATATTATATTTATTATATATTATTTAAGAAAATATCCGTATACATAAATTATTATATGGTAATGGAAATATGATTAATGATATTTCGAACATAGAGTAATTACTAATTAGTTATTTAATAATCTATATAATAATATGTATGATATCATATATGGTTATAGTGTATATGATGCATCATATGTGTACATGCAGTATAGATATATAGATATCAAGGTAACCGTATATAGGTAAATGATATTTAGAACCACAGATGTTATCCAATAAATTATAATTTACATTATTCATTATATACCTACAGTTACTATATATATATTATATATACTTGCCTAATCATTAATATTAGGTGGCATCCCGTTTTTTATATTCACCCTATATACATAATAATATGTTGTTGATTGTATTGTACATAAAATATAATCGGTACAATTAATTTTTACATACATATAGTTGCATTTATTTGCTTGGATACAAAAAATGATATATTATATTAAAATTATATAGAAGTATAACTAGAATGTAAGGTTTATTTATTTAATCGGTACTATAAGGCAAATTATAAAATAATATTATTAACATCTACAAGTTACAATTGTTTTGAAAGTATACACAGATACAATGGTAAGTTTTTATTTTTTAAAAACTTCATTATAATATAAATGCAATAATTTCACAATAATTTAATCTCTAATTGACATCGAATTTGAATAGTCGTGTATTTTGCAAAGTGAATAAACGATATGTTATGCTTTATTTGGACGGCCCAAGGGAATAACAATAGTATTATGTAGGTATAATGCAGTGTTATTAAAATGGAAATAATCATTCGAGTATTACCCGAATCCGCATGTTATAAAATCAGTGTCTTAATAAATTATCTTAAACTATGAACATGCATTAAACAAAAAATAATATATCATCCATTAAATATTAGTATAGTAAAATAATATTATATTCAATAATAAAACTTTATTGTTTATATACATTGTATAATACTATGTACCTATACGTGTTTCAGCAATTTATTTCTACGATCAACAGTTTGATACAAATGCAGACAATTTTTCAATAGGATCTAATAGTTTAAGGTTCCAAATGTTCAAACTATCATTTTTTCAAAATTCATTATTTGACTTATTTTTTTGGTTTAATAAAATACAGGCTGGAGATCAAAACAATGTGAAATTTATAATACTTATTTACAATAACTAAAAAATAAGAATTAATGTAATTATATTGTAACGTAATACTGTTTTTATATGTTACATTATGATATACAGACATACAGTTTACATTTATTAACAATAACAACGGAATCTCTTCATCTAAAGTTGATATTTATCACATTTATGACAAGTATTAATATAATTAATATGGATTTAAAAAGCAATAGATTAGATTAAACTCATAAGTGTATTTGACTAATAGTTAATAAAACGTATTACTATTTAAAAGGTCTAAATCTAATTATATATTAATGGAACAATAGGTACCCACTGTACAAAAAACAGGGTGAGATACAGGGGTCAACTTTTTGGCAATAGTGTTTGCTTTTGCTCATGTCGACGTAAGATTCTATAGTATATATATTATTATTATAAATTATAGTTAATATATTTCTTAATAGAATAAAAGTTAACTCAGAGAAGAACTAAATTAAAATCGGATCTCGGATTTATAATGGTTCTTACTATATTTTTAAAATGTATTAATTTAGACTAGTAATATTCACATCTATATATTAGTATATTATGCTACATAGTTGAACCTACCTACATGTGAGAGTAAAAAAAAACTGAATAACGTGATCAATAACTAGCGATAAATACTTGGTTCGATAATGAAGTCGAATTAAATTACTAGATCAAGGCATCACCTTATTTTTAAGTCACCGACGATGGAGTGACATATTATGTAAATCATCAATAAGAGGATTAAAATGGTTTTATAGAAAGGCCACTTTTAAGCTATAATATTTATAACTGCTTCTTCTTTGACATTTTTAATGCGATAGGCGTTTTTTTGCTGAGTGCAATATTTTGAAATGATTGGATTTTTCTTAAATTGGATTTACTGACTAATGAACATACTTTATTACTTAAAGGTTACAAAGTAACCAAGTAATTCAATTATATTTTGACTATTATAATTAGCATAGTTATGGTTATTAAAAACAAATAAACTTACCAAAATGTAAGTTAAATATTATAAAAAATTTTACATTTATAAATATAATACACATTTATATGGTATAGATAATCAGATATTATTTTATCATTATTATTGGATGCTCTAAATAATTTATTACCTATGAAAGAATAATTATGTGAAATTCAATTTTATATGTAATTATATTGGTAAGATTAAAAGATCCTATTTAATCTTATCGATTTCATGTTGAGTTGAGTTGTTCATTTATGGCTGTGGATAATAATAAATGGCATTAACATACATATTATATAATTTTCAGCATGAGATGACTCCACATATTTTGTCAATCAATTTATCGATAAATTACCTATTTTTAGAGACTATGATATTTCATAACATTAGTATTTAATAAAATTATAAAACTACTTTTAACTAATTTATGCAAATTAAATATTAACTCACTTGACATACTGGTTTATGCAAGTATATTGTTCTTTTGTGTATACAGCATAATATATATAACATATATATACATTAACTTTTTTGTCTAAAATTCTTTACCAGTCGTTCTCCCACATTTTAGCCTTGTACCATTTTC
Organism: Aulacorthum solani; assembly: GCA_008528875.1. Taxonomy (NCBI): domain Eukaryota; kingdom Metazoa; phylum Arthropoda; class Insecta; order Hemiptera; family Aphididae; genus Aulacorthum; species Aulacorthum solani. The sequence continues at coordinate 12,000 of PVMI01087856.1, forward strand.
TTAATTATAATTTTAACTCCTTTTTTTCCAACTTGAAAATTCTAATTAATATTTTTACATGTTCTTTTTACATTGTTAATTTATTAAAACCAAACAATTTAATTCAAATTATTATTTATAAAATCGATTTAAATGGATTGATATTTATACTTATTATCAAACTTTAAGGTAAATACATTATCAGTGCTTTAATATCGGATTTTTTTTTTGACATGATAATTTCCAAGTAAATATGAATACGTGAAATATCACAGTTTAAATATGCTGAAAAAACCGATGCTTCATTACAGACCATATTCTTACTTTTAACTTTTAAGTATAATAATGAGTTAAATTAATTTTAATACTTAACTTAATAGTACAAAATGAGTTCTGCTGAACTCAATTTTTATATATTTTACACGTTTGTAAGACGAACGCAACACATGCATGGTAAGTGTTCTCTTAAGTACACTTTATCAGAAATCATTTTATAAAAAAAAAAAAACAAAAGAAATCGCTACAAACTACGCGTGTAGCTGAAGACATTATGAACAATATTATATTCTGATTATGATTCCCTTTTTTTAAAGTTTGCTTGTCTCCATTAATCGCCATCTACAATACGACTGATACAAATATTATCTACAAATATTTCAAAGAATATTTTTTATCACTTGCCTATACTTACGCCTATAAGCGTGTTCCATTCGATAAACCGTATGTTACACTACTTCCAGTCACTGAAAAAAATACCTATTATTTAATTATTCAGTAGTTGTACTTAAACTATTTATTAATTTGTATGGCCTTTAATCAAATTATATTTATCCTTGTTGTACTATAGTATATTATATACCTAATCATAGTTTATTAAAATTGTATTTTTACATATAATTATTTTTGTTGCTATATTTTTACCATCTGGTAAAGTTAAGAAGAATATTCTAAGAGTTTCAGTACACGGTAATTATCATCTCAAAGTTGTATCTCACTAATTATCAAGCAAAAATAAATGGCATTGATATCATGACGTCGTGCCGTTGCACTGGTTGATGCTGGCATGCTGCATGGAAACCGTATCGCACCTTAAGGAAATTTCATATATTTTATAAGCTTTGTGGTCTACAGACATTTGAAGTTTTGAACACGAAAAACGAATTGATCATATTTAAAGATTTAATTTTAATAAGTATTATACATACTTAAGAACTTTTATTAATTAATTGATGTAGGTATTTATACAGAACCAAAATATTGAAGAAAAAAAAATGTGTTTGATTCCAATTTATTTTGATATAAATACTTATACGTATAACTATAATATTATGCAAACAATTCAACACCATGAAAAAATAATGTACCTATACGCGTATTGCATACAAAAATATAATACATCCCATTGGCACGAGAATATTATTCTGTCTGTCTTTGTTATACATCGATAAATTGACGAGTAATATAACAGCATCGGATGCTTATGAAAATCACGAATGCAAGTTCAAAATCAATTTCAAGAGGAAAAAACTGTTATGTACCTATACCTGCCTGCTACAAGATAATACTATACAACTGTGATCTCCGTGGGTTATTTAGATCGTGCAACGAATAAATTGTTATCTTCTGGTAAATCGACTTTCAGACAGGTTAGGATTTATATTATAATTTTTGTGTTCCGTTGCCTGGAAAGAAAAAGAAAAAAAATACAAAACCACTCCCACATTATATCAAATTATCGAACAATCCTGGCAGAAATGGAAAAAAAGGATCGGAATAGAATAATAATAATAAACAAAAAAAAACCTTATGTATTTCATGATTTTCTGTGTAATTCAAAACACGGTGTAATTATTATGCTGGTTTTGACTAGCGGGCTAGCCGTTATAATTTATTGGACTGCTTTGGATTCATAATAATATTCACAATGAATGTGTGAGTGTGTGTGTGTGTGTGTGTGTGATTGTGTAAAGCGTAAGATGGACCCAACCCGGTCGACTGGCATAATTTTATTTTTAAGTATACACACGTATATACTTATCTCCCTAACGAGATACGTTTTCGACGTGTATATACGCCGCAATGAAATAACTTTTCCGTCCGATTGCCAGTGTCGTTTTAAACGCTTCGTGTTTTATATAATAACATTATTATTTTTTTTAAACAAAAGTAACCCCGGAAAAAAACAACTTGTATAAATAATAATTTAAAATATGTAATTTTTTTGTTTGATGACATATAGTAATTGTATAATATATTGTACATAATAATACTTTAAAATACGCGAATATATAAACGATGAGCTTTTTCCTTTTTTCCTTTTTTTTTTTTTAATTTTATTACTTTTTATACGGTTAATCGTTTTGATGATATTTACGACGTTTGGCCACCCCTGGTACACATGCTCGACTGGCAGATGTAAAACATATTTCTGATACAAATGGTAATAATTATAATAATAATAATTTTTTTTTTTCGTACACCGTTCATATTTTTTGCCCCTTTTTTAATATGCATTCCAAAAACTAGATTCATAAATAACATTGGACCGCACTAGTATCGGCGATTTCCGCTGTTGATTTAGAGCCACTGAAAATGGGTTTTCATAAAAAAAAAATCAAGAAAAAAA
>PVMI01087871.1:328-10905 GCA_008528875.1 Aulacorthum solani
CTGTTTTATATTTTCAATGTCGCCTGGGTCTGTAGCATTATACCAGAGTACCTCTGATTATAACAAAATAGAACAGAACTCTTACAGTTCTATTTTGTGCTTATAATTACCATTTTAAAAGAAATGATGAATCATAATATGTAATTTTGATTATTGCTTTAAGCTCTAGTCATAAACATATTTAGTAAAAAAAACTAAAACTAAAAAACAAGATTAGAGAAAATGTACCAAATATTTAGGAAAATTTTATTTTCAGGAATTAAAATATAAAAAATGTATGTTAATTATACGGTACCTATACTATTCAACATACACACAATGGCATTTTCAAATGCAATTTTTTTATCAAAAATAAATTTAATATACTGTAATACTAATGCCTAATAGTAAAATATTAATTTTTAAAATAATAAACTTCTTTAATCACATTAATATCATACAATTTACTAAAGAGACTGATGACAGTCTTCGAATAAGAATCGTTTTTAGTATGTAATGACTATTGAATTCAATTTTAACACACATTACAGTGAATCTTTAGACACCTAATGTACAGCAAAGCGTTACTCACTTACCCGCTTTTTTTGTTGTTTGATAATTTAGCTTTAATTTTATTGAGTCCCTTTGATCGTACATAAATAATACGATTCGTCAGTTAGTTGATGTCCATTTACCTCTACCAGTAATGTATATTATAAATTACTCATGTGAGTAATAAATCAATAGATTTAATGTTAAATGGAATGAACAACTACCGTTTTACCACGAAATAGTTATGAAAACAGATTTTGCAGAAGCGAAATTCTCAAACGGTAGTAGGTAACTAAATATTAAACGTGGTTATAAACTGAACATTTGAACAAGTTTCCAAAGTATGCTGTAGGTAGTAATGTGTTTATTAATGTCTACATATTAGAGCTATTAAAATACGATGTTACCTAGGTAGAATGAATACATATCTCTAAGATAGCTCAAAATAGTATAATAGTATATATAGGTAGTCAAAAACGTTTTTATTATTTCACAACCAAGTATGGTTTTAACTGTTTAATTTTGACCCATCACAGAACTCTATTAAACATTATTTATATTAAATTACGTTGTAATGGAGCCCTAAAATATTTGAGTATAATTTGAGAATTGCTCCAAAGGCTTCTCATACGATTACAAGTGTCAGAGGTCCAGTGTCATAACTATATAGCCATCACTTGCTAGTTTTGTTTTACTGATACTCAAATAAGTTTGCTAATCAAATGTACCTACTTATGTTGATCTGATGATTGTATGATTGAAATCTGATTGTTTATACTACAATTAGACATTCGTATCTCTTATAAGTTATACTCGTTTACTTTAAAGCTAGACAATAGCCAATTGTAATTATAAATCTGAAATCGATAAAGATTAGTGACATATTGTGTATATTCATTTTGACCCACAGTCTACGTTAGAATCATAATTTTCTTTGTTTCTTAAAAATTATTTTCATTTTTCCGTAATTTTTAAAAATATTATTCAAATAATTATTATTTTGTTGCATCGATGTTAAGACCGCATAAAAATGGTTGTACTAAAATACTTACTTTTTTGTGCTTGTTTAACTTAAAATAATAATGAATCAAAAAGTTACATGAGATAATAATCAAAATCAAAACTAAGCTATATTTTGTGTAATTTTAATATTATAATGAGATAAAATATATAAAATATAAGAAAAACAGAATAAACCTTATAAAATGTAAAACCTATGTAGATAATATAGGTAAATACCTATTTCAGGTATTTGGGAGTAACTCAGAGTTTACTTTTTGGTATTTAACCGATGAAATAACATATTTCAATGTTAATGTGTAAAAAAAAACCTAAAATTATATTATCCACTGTATTCGATTTCTTGATTTAATTCCTTTCAATATTTTTGAATATTATAGTTTATTTGAAATCATAGCTTATCAACAAAAGTTAACAAAACAAACTCGATTTCGTGAATGCGATATTACTAGTAGGTAGTTAAAACTGAACAGCCTGTTTTGTACAATAATTAAAGTTAATTAACCGTCAACCCACTCGTTGATTGTCAACAAACAGCAACTGCTAGAAATCAAAACAATGTCTCAGTGTTCCTCCATCAGTCACTAGTAAAAGCCGAGACGACCGCCAAACAAGTCCTAAAACTCATTAAAGACATTACCTACTAATTAGATTGACACAATTATTTAATTGAAATAACAAATTGTACACATCATACTATTCAAAACCAACATCACTCTCATTAATATTATTTTAGCTTTACTATTATTGCAAGTATTTATAAAGAGAAAATGTTGATAATATATATTATTAAAATATTATCATCTAATGTCCCAGATGCCAAGATTTATCCTTATAATAACAACAATAATAATTATGAAAAAATATTTAAGCAGATATATAAAAAAAAAATACATAAAAATAAACATATAGTACAAATATTTCTAGGTCAATATTGATATTTTCATGCATACTCATGCATATATATCCATAAGATAAATACAAAATACATATATACAATGTATATATATATGTATATGTATAGTATTGTACTACCTATTACATTTATAGAATTTATACATCCAAGTTCAAATAAAATTGAAATGTGTGTTTGTTTCGGAAAATATTTTTTCTGACCGGAAAAATCTTCGAAACGGCTGAACTGATTTTGACGGGATTTTCATTCACAGTTAGAGCCTACTTCAAGGAGTTATCTCGGATACTTTTTAACCAGGATTCAACCACTAGCTATGGGGTGTCTCACACTTGCGTTTTGTCCTTGAAATATAAAAATTGAATTATTTGTTTATTTCTGGCAGCCATCTGTCACACAGAAGGAAACAACAGTTAGTTATTATTATTTATTTTAGTTGTCACAAACAAGAAAGCATCCTTTTAAATCATCTATTGAAAAAACAACAAAGTCCTTGCAATAATACCAAACAAATAACTATCTCCATATCAGTTGGATTTGTCCAATCCCGAGATGCATAGTCACAGAGTTGACCAATGACCATGAATCGACGTTTTCAAAATATAATACACGGAGTGCAGCACAATAGTTTTATATTTGTTCATTTCTCTATCGGGTGAACAGGAGTTTCGATAAAAAAAAAAGAGGAAAAGTATAAATAAGCGCTCTGGTGTCTAGTCTTTGATTTAGTTACTGTTTTGTATGTGTTGAATTTGAATTCTTTGATGAAATATCATTGCTTCCAAAAAAATAATCTGAGCGAAAACGGTAGCTTCAATGAATTTTCTTCAATTTTTTTAATTAATATTTTTTAAATAAGTGGTATTTATGGTTATTTTTTTTATGAATTATAACAAAATAAGAAAATCGATATTGTCGAAAACTGGTTTTGCCTGTTTTTTTTAAATTAATAAGAAACAAACCGGTAATTTTTTATTTTTACCAGCATAAAGTACTAACTAAATTCACTTTCCTACCAGAAAAGATAATGTCGAAGTTAAAAATCCAAGCATCTTTTCTTATAAAAATCGTATATTTAGACATACAAAAAAAAAACACTCATTATCGCTCTACGAAGAATCTAAAATGTGTTTGTAAGATAAAAAATGTATGCATATAAATATGTTTATAAAGCATTCAACAAATCATAATATTATTTTTAACCTATAATGTGCCAGCTGCATAATATATTATTCAGTTGCATATTTTTATTTACACAAAAAAAATTTTCATATGATTAAAAAAAATCATTTATATACATGAAGTGTGCAAAGACTTCACTAGACCTTTAGTTTGTTGTTTTACATTGACTTTTTAGTGAGGTACACAAAAAACGATATGTAATAATTTAGCTGAACCTAGACTTAAAATGCATTTTACATAATTTTAATAATTGTTTTGACTCTGTTCAACATTATATATGCATATTAAATTGAAAGGTAAGGTATGATAAGATAAGGTATTTATGTTGAACTCCTTTTACTGTATGTATCAACGTATATAATATTAACTCTATAATAATTTAAACAAACACTTTTCACATACGTAATACCTTACTTTTATGTTGTTTCTTGTAATAAAATTACCTAACAATATATTGCAGGTATCTAATTCTGCATTAATACGATTTCGCTATAAATTCATGAGTCGTGACACACTTAATGAAAATGAGTCGTTGATTTAATTAAAAAAAGGAATTTATTAAAAATGTTATTAAATTATTTTTTGTGGTTTTCGATAATANNNAACAGAATTCAGAAATAATGAATGATATAAATAGAGTGGATTTTGATTTTCAAGTTAATACCGATGATGATCTGTGTATCAAACTGTAATCAGTATAAATCTATGATATAGTCATAGATATAGTGTAGTTTTTAAAGAGGTAAATTGATTATATTGGGTATAACGAATTTATATCTTTACTAATTTTATTTTACTGTACATTCCCTAGTTCACCTTTAAAATGTCTGCAGATATACCTAGTAATAATTAAGTTCTTATCATTAATTAAATCGGTACATTACATAGTGTCTTTAACTTAATATTAAGCGCTCGTCGGATTAGAAGTATAATAGTGAGGTACTCAAAAGCTCCACGACGTTCATAAATAACCTAATTCTAATATTTTAATGTCAATTTAATGTATGTCTGTGTAACTGTGTGTTAGTAATTTGGATTCCTTAGTAAAATACAAATATTGTTTAATATATGCAAATTAATAAACATATTACTTAAATTATTAAACTAACTAATTTCATGTATAGTCTTTATCTCAGCTTAATGTCAAGTATATTATGTAATGGAATAATTATGTCTTGTTGTAGAATCCTAATACCTATTGCAATGAGATAAGTTTATTGGCATACTTTCTACGATGGTAATTTGTGATGTGTGTTGATTAACACACAAAATAAAAACCAAAATTATAATTATGTTACAAAAAAAAGATAGGTAAACTCATCTTTATCAGTTGTCACTTGTCTGATTGATCTTTTGTCTTCTGAGAAGATATCTGGAGATGCGAGTGATTTTTTCTGGAATTGGAGATTTTTTTCACCAATTTTAAAGTGGAGAGCTCCTTCGGTTTTATTTAGTCTTTATTTTAAATTGATTTTTTATCCATGTGGATCTTCGAGGATAATCCCGTATCGTCCTGATACTGTTTATTTTACATGAACCAAAGAGATTTTAGTGCTATTCTTGAGAATTTATTTTGATTTTTTGATTTTGGTTTGGGATGCGATAGATCATACCAAGCATAATAAATGTAGGTTGGATGCAGTTTTATTATTGTCATATTTAGTGATAGAAAATATTTCATCTGTAAAGTTGAACTGTGATTTTATAAGGATATAGGATTTTTATCTTCATTTAAAGAGTATATCTTTCTATCGTTCATCTATCTAGTACACACACGTGTGTATGTATATTCTCTAGGATATTTTTTCATCTAGGTGTATCTCTAAGTATTTCATTGTGTTATCCTTGATGTTTCAATGAATTTATTGGTTGTTGATTTTTACTATACGTCAGATTTTTGTATATTTTCTTAAGCTCAATATCTTTGGTCACATTTTGAGAACTACAGTTATAATTCATCAATTAAGTTATATATATATTTTATTGAAACTTCTACAATGTTGGTTTGTATTATAATAAATTGCTATGTCGTTGGTAAACATTTGGAAAATATAATATGGAACAGTAGGGTTAGTGTGTTATGCCAGTATATATTAAATAACTTTAGTCCAATGACATATCATTGAGGGATACACGATTCTTATCTGGAAGTCACGATTTATAACGATGACAGGAATGGTGTTATATATTTATGTTGGGAATTTTAACTTTTAGGGTTCATTGTTTTGATAGAGCCTTTCATTGATTATACCACTTTATCTCAGTCCTGTGACATATCGAGGAAGGCTCATTGAAATTCTTGGTACTTGGTACTATTGTGAATCAGTTTAAATCTAAATTGATGTGGTGGGTTATTTTTAAGAACGGTTTTGCTCTATAATATAGCTTCATAAGGGGGTTCGCAAATCAACGACGTATCACTTGTGTGGTGAGAATCATAAAATAATACTATTATAGGTTAGTAATACAAATAATATTAAATGGGTCAATACATATGCTTTCAACAAATATTCACTTCGTGATTTTGATCACAGACAACATTTCTAACTAATTTATCTGTTGTCTAAAATTGGTAAACAGGGCTTGGTCGATGAAAATAATATTTTTAAATTATAACGAAATAACTTTAGAAAAACTTATGAAGAATTTTATATTACATTTTTGAATATTAAATATAAAAATACCATTGCTTATGAATTTCTAACCATACATTAATAACAATTTATAATGAATCATATATTACATATTCAAGTTTTTTGACCAAGGAAAAAAATATTTATTAAAAATAATTTAAAAATAAAAAATACCATAAGTGGCTCAAGAAGAGTCAACATATTTAGCAAATCGTGTAATTTTTTTTATGAAAATCTATCATACAATCATTTGATGAAATTTGTACTGTTGTAGAAAATCGAAAAATTTTTCCTGTCCCAAGAAGTGATGATAGANNAAAAAAAATCACACATCATTGTAATATCAATACATCCATTGCTCCACTCACAATCTAAAACAGCAATAACAAATTTTAAATGTAATTGTTTCATTTATAGTTTTATAAACACCGATAGTCAATTAAAATAATGCAGTCATAAATTTAATTTTTAGTATCATAGAGTAGACTTAAATACAATAATTTAATAGTCAAATTATATTATACATCCTCAAAGCTTTTTATTTTTATTTTTTATCATTTTCTTAAAATATCTACTTTAGTTGATGTGTGTAATTGTAAATCATAAATTGCATTTTAAGGTAAGGTATATTATACATACAGATCTTTCTTTCAAGTTTATCAGAAACGAAAAAATCACTTACTCGACAGAAAAAATTCATGTCAATCCCATATAGAAAATACATATGAATATTGGTTAATCTACTGTGGGAACTCTTAGTTATCTAGCTACATAAAAAAAGTAATTTACTCAGAGATAAATATATAATTCTAACAATACAGATATATAGATAATTACTAAACAATAACATTTTGGAACAAGAACACATATAATATACTGAGGCGTCGAAAATCAAACAAAAGACAGGATTAGCCGTGATATCTAATGATAAAAATATACAATTAAAAACCAATAATATGTTATGCAGTATTTTCACAGTAAAAAACGCAGCGATACTCACGGGCTACGGTCAGTCAACGTGTTCAATATACCGACGATAGGAAATATCTAAGGACAACTCCATTTTTAGACATTTTAATAAAGTAGTCTATAAATCACAAATTTAATATTTTTATAGATTCAGTGCAATCGTTTGAAAATTATAATAATAATTATTATAAATATGTTAGTTCAAGTATTTTACTTGCAAACACATAGTAAATATAATTTCATAATATAAATATACATATTTATTTTATGTAATAAATTAATATTATCGAAACTAATTGTCACACAAAGTTGAAATTGAAATTAAAACCATGAAATTGAATTCGATCAATAATAATGTTGTCATTACGATAATCCTTTTTTTTATTCTCATTGACTCATCGGTGTCCTTATATCATATTTTGGGCCGTGTCTCTTGTCGGCCGTCTCCTGGAACGTGGTATAAAATATGGTTCAACAAACATATTAAGATTATTGTAACTATTATTATTATGTCATTACGAGTATTTTATAGTAGAGGGTATCTGTCGTTAAACTAAATACTATTTATTTTAAATAGTACCAGGGTACCTCTCAATGAAGTTTCAATAATAATTATCTCACGCCATCAAATAAGGACCATGGTTAGTGAATTACATTGAAGAAGCTCAATGTGTTTCATAGGTATTACCTGTATTGTTGAAAATATAGTAGATCAGTAGCTTATAAGACTCGCGGATATAAAGTTCAGTCGCTTATTAGACTCAAAATCATCTGAAACGGTCCGAAAGTATCCAAATACATTAAAAAAAAATCGGTTATAAGACTTAAATTTACTATTTTGGTTATAATTTAGAAATAAATTGGTATTGAAAAATTAAATAATATTCGTGTTTATTATTTATAGTTTATGTTGATACCTTATAACGTATAGGTAAGAAATTTTATCGCAACGGTTATCGTTATTATAGTGAGGTATAAATACACTCCTATTGATTATCTGGCGACTGCACAGTTATCGTAATTACAAGTACATAAATACACATACGCACATATTGTATCGAGTACGAGCAGTATATTTCCGGAATATTGGAACAAAATAAAAAACAAACTAAAATTACAATTTTTTTTTAAAAATAATAAACATGTACATACATACACACATAATATTATTTATACCTGTTAAAGCAAAATATGTATGCAATAAAATAGAATAAATAAATAATTACATTTTTTTTTTACACTTCGCCTATAAGATTCATTCGGTTATAAAACTCACTTAATGCTGGTCCCAAAGTGAGTCTTATAAGCAGCGTCTACTGTAATTTAAAAATATACAATTTTATATTTAATTAAACCTATAGCAAAAAACAAAACACTACAACAAATTCTTAAATACTAGCCTATGTTTAATTTTTTAAAAAACGGATTATAATATAAATATAACGTATAATGACTAATGAGGTAGATAATGACATTTTTTGTAAAAGCTAAACAAGACTAATTAAACTGTTTTTAATATGATGAGATGTTTTAGCGAGTTATAAAGAATGGTTCATTTTATAAAAAAAAAGTATACTTTACTTCACTCTAGTTTTAAAAACAAAAACAATTGCTACCATATCTTTGTGCTATTGCATTCATATAGTTCTGTATTTGAAAAAAATAGCAAATTGAAATTTAAAACTCCCTTAAAAATACACTGGCATTTTTAATGTAGTTGTACTTCATTTTAGACTCAGGGCGATGGCACATCAAATATAAATTTAAAACAAATATTTATACTTATGATTCTATAACATTTAGATTCTAGATATAAGTGTCATGTTATTATTAACTTATTTTGTTAAAATTTCCAAAATATAAGATATTATTTAATATCGTTTAATGATTAATTAAATTAATCATGCAAAAAAAAAAATACTATATACAAATTAAAGGCATTATAAACATTCGTGCTTAAGATATCAACTGATGTATTACGGCAGCCATATTCGTAACTATACTATTATATTAGCAATATGAAAATAAAATAAAATATTATTGGTAATGACTAAGGCGGTCCTAACTCAAAATCATTTTTCACATGTTATGATTTATCATTTAAATTCAAATTTAACACACCCATTAAAGTGATATATTTAATGGCGTGGTACACTGAGGTACACCCAACACTTACTGTATGGCAAAAACTTTTTATTTTTATATGTGGGTATTTCATAATTGGTTTTATTACAGAATGTGATTCATCTTGTTTTATTTAATTTTTCCTATATTTAATTTTATTAGCTTAATTTAATATGTATCATTTCGTTTTTCTTATAATAATTCAGTTAGAAAGTTAGTAGGTATTAATTTTTTTTAAACTCAGTTTTTTATATTTGACATTTCATAACTTGAAAAGTTACTGGTAGGCGCCTATAGCAATTTGCAAAAGTAGTACCTATATAACCTCAGACCAATATTATATATCTACAAATTACCTACAATGTGTTTTAATTTAATTTCAAGATTTAAGATTAGAGGTATGTATATTGTGTATATTTAAAATGTGTGCAATGGTAAACACTTATGTTTATTTACCATTCAGAAATCAAATTAGGTGTATTTATATTTAATTTTTGGTTGTTTGCATTCCTCGGTGAACAATTTTTTAAACATCAAAGTATAAAATAGGAAAAACTAACATGAAAAAGCAAAACTGATAGAGTAGAGACAATAAATTATTAGCATTCTCAATATTCAAATAAAAAGCGTGTTTGGAAGTATAAAACAATTCCTATCACCCCTTTCTCTCTTAAGTCTTTAATTTAATTTACCTTTAACTTCCTCGCAGTTATTTCCAACCCTAATTTACCACTTAAATAAACCCATTTCAATACATTGCATTTCGTCAAAAGTATTTCGATATTTAATTAAAATATTTCTAAACTTTAACACATTTAAATCTTTAATACTAACATATTTTTAGTTCTTTAGGATAATATTTGTGTATTGATAATGGTGTTTGATTTACAAGGTGATAATACAATTTAAAACTGGATTATTGTGTTGAAATTATATATATATATATATATATCCAGATAACATATACTAAACAATGTAAAATTTTGATTTGACAAAAACCCCATATTTTTTCAACAATCACTCGACATATTTCCTATGTCTACATTTTGTTTCGATTTAAAAACATTGTGCTAGTAATTCAGTGTACTTCTTAGTGTTAATTTTCTGTTTTCTCAGATATATTATTATACATTTTTTGACTTAAAAAATAAACGAGATTTCTCTATAGGTACAATAAATGGTATTTTGTGAGTACTTTTTTTTCA
>PVMI01087906.1:0-14767 GCA_008528875.1 Aulacorthum solani
CACCCTTCAGTGGACACTGGTAGATAATTAGGTTCTTTGGCGATAGACAACGATCCAATCACAATAAACAGGGTCATCAAGTGACTCGATATCATACCAGCAGCAGCACCCTGTTTAAATACAAATATATATATTAGGTAATTCAAAACTATTAAAAATAAGATGTATAAACTGCACCTTGAATGTACCTATACCTAATTAAAATAATTTTGGAGATGGTTCTAAATTCTACAATGCAATAGTACCGATATATTTTTACCGATTTAAGGAAAGGTACTCTCAATTTTATTTGACCAATATTAGAACTAAAATAGGTAATGTTTTATTGGAATATTAATTTCTAAGAATAGAAACAATTATTTACTTATATAAACTGTTTTATCTCTAAAAAAACCGTGGATGTAACCACCTACCCTAAATTATTGTTGAGTACTTGAGTTAATTATATAATTATCTATACTTAACTAAAAATTGAAATAATCTTATAACCTACGTAAGTTTGAATTAAACTATAAGTGCAAAAGTAATTTAAATATGTTGAAAAATGTTGCGTAAATTTCACGTTCATTTTCAAGGCACAATACCGTCTAAATAATTAGTACATACTACATAAACCTACATAATTTTTTAAAACGCAATAATGACTGAGGTACTAGGGTTAAGATTGGTGGTCATTGTGTTTGTAAGATGGAATATTTTTGCATTTTTAAATTGTTTCATTTTGAGCATTGAGTATCGTTCTTTTAAATTTCCTCACGTATTATTTAGGTACCAAAAAATAGTTTGAAATACTTTTAACTTGTAAGTAGTAACCATGATATTTTATGTAGGTATATTCAACTTAAGCAAACATAATTTATACTATACAAAGTAATATGGTTTACAATGAATAAGAAAATACCTTTTTATTTTTTGTGAATATACAATTAATCAATAAAATGTCTCATGTACTCACTTTCCAATTCGTTGATGGGAAAAACATAGCTAAAACAAAAACTCCTAAAAGAGGTCCACTAGTGGCGGACGTCATTAATTGAGAAGCATCAATAACACCTGAAGATTGTGCGACAATAAACGCAACACCCATAACTATAAAACCAGTAATTACACCTAAAAACCAATAAATATTATTAGGAATATATAAAATGATTATTTTATTTTAAATTTACGAAAATAATCTGTAAGCTGTGTTATTTATAAAGCAATTTGAATGTTGGGTTAGTACATCGTGTTTACGACTTACTTATGCTTTTAATGCAATACAATTGGTTCTTTTCACTGGCACCTTTGAATATTGGTATTTGAGAGATAAAATCTTCCCAAGCAACAGTAGAGACTGAATTTAAGTTGGACACTAATATGCTGTAGATCAAAATTATTGACGTTATTGAACACGGAGGAAGAAATATAATAGTGGTAATAAGACGAATTAAATTGATTTACCTGAGTCCACTGTTGAATAAGCTGGCCAATACGAGTCCCATGAAGCCTGGCAAAAAGTAAAATCTGTCTTCAATGTAAAAAGGTATGATCTCGTCGATCTCCGATATGTATCCAAGTGCTCGAGGATCGCAATCAGCGTACACCGTGAATATCACCATTCCAACAATCCACGATAGACTGAAGAGGAATATCATCAACGGTATGGTCAGCCACAAAGCCCTAGGCAAACGTTACGAATTTGGAAATATGCCCTAACCAAACATAAACATATGGCTGCCATTTTGAACATAAAAACGGTTCGCATTTAATTACTTTTCAACTTGTTTCTGAGAGTCCATACTAAAGTAGCGTTGAACGAAATTTTGTTGGCATCCGAACATCGAAAGCGACATGAACAGCTGACCAAGGGTGGCGGACACCGTCGACACACGAATCGTGGGGTCCATGTTGAAACTGAAAATGACACAAAATGCCGATTTTTAAACACCGTTCTTATGGATCTAGGTAATTGGTTATCTACACATACTTGAAAAAGTCTAGCCTGTTTCGTTCCTTGGTCACTTCAAACACATTCAATGGACCTTTAGCTATAAAGAATCCATGAAAAATGATTACTATGCTGCAACCGATCATCACTAAACTCTGTACGGCGTCTGCTAGGATAGCTGATCTCAGACCTCCCTAAAATAAGGATTACAGAGTTCGAAATATTGATACAGCACAAAATATATTGTAATATAATGTTTATTAATTTTAACGGCTTGCCCCGCCTGTATAACGATAGTGTTAAAATAATAGAGTACAAATTGGGCGTTTTGAAAAATAAATTAAATGGGGTATAGCTTTATACTGCTATTCAGCAGTATAAAATCCCATCCAGGGCAAGATTCAAATTACTTATAATCTAATATATTTTAGTTATAGTTATATTAATATTCAAGTACATGTGTTTAAAAATTCTTAAGAGTTCAATGGCCCTTTTGCTGCCCCCCTTCCTGATGGACGACCTTGCAACTAAAATAATCCTTTTATATTAATAATTTCAGAATTACATTAAAATATTCGTTTATAAATTTAGCGAGCAAAAAGATAACGTTAAGAAAGCATTATTGTATATGACTATAATTTTAATTATTTCATTCGGTTTTATATTAGGCACATTAAACCTACGTGTTTCACGAAGGCCATAATATAGGTTTATAGGTACTATATTATAGTCTATTAAAGTAATTTGATAAAATAGATATGAATTATTATTCGCATATACCAATACCTTCTAATCACGATAAAGTAATTAAAATGTATAGTACTTACTTAATACATGAGCAATATAGTGATATAACTTATTAAATCTTACTTAAATATATATTATTTATAGATCTACATTCGTAAAAGTATTGCACCTTCAGTGTTTAAAAATATTTAAAAAAACATAATGTGTATCTACTAGATTATTAGATCATAATATATTTTAAGTGTAAACAGGCGATCTTATACTAACTTTAACCATATTGTTGATAACTTTCAAATATGATACTCATTTATTCAATTGTTTCAACAATGAATTTACAAATTATAATTATTATTTATTATTAATACCTAGGTACTTATAATCTAAGAACTTAGAAGTATTTTGTAAAATTGAAAAATAAGATCATTTTATAAAATAGTAATGTTGTAAAGATTACAAACTAAAAGTTTTCCTAAAACTAATAATGAAATTTTTTTTACTATTTTGGCTTCATAATTGACATGGTATGCAAATTACTCTAGTATCAAGGTACTAAAGGTACCTATTAAAATGTAACACCGATTATGGAATTATTTTTATTTTATTAACTAAAACTTGACTGTTATCAAAGGGAATATGCTAGGTATTTGAGTTTAAAACAAATTGAATAACCACAATACCCCTACATGTAGTTACGTACATTTTTACTTGTTTTAACAATTATTTTCTGCACACAAACTAAATATTCCATGTATAGTATAATTTACAATTAGTGCAATTAATTTACTTTCTAAATGTTACTATGATCCAAAGTTCAAGAAAATGTGATGTAACACCAACATAGATTTGTAACATTGATTCGTATAACATATTAGTGCTTAATGGAATAATGAAATAATTATTGATTAGGTAGCTAATATAATAACTTAATGCTTGACTGCACAGAGTCAATGACATAATCAGAATAACAAATTTATAACAATTACTGCAAATCTAATGTCAAATATAAAAATTACATTTTTCTAATAAAATTAATTTAATTTCTGTACAAAATATTGTCGCCATTTCGATTATAACTTTTATGGATTTAGCAGAGAAATAATGAAATGCTTAAAAAGTCACTTCAACAGTGATGTGTACATTTGATTTTTTCATCGAATTACATTAATTAATTCAAATACAGTTGTTTAAAAATATTATAACATTGTTTTTGGCGTTGGGTCATAAATTGTTTTATTTTATACGAATAATGCACATACTATTTAATTATTAATAAGTTATTAAAATTGCTTTTATTCTCCTATAGGAATTATTAGTATTATTTTTTTTTTTTATAACCAAATATGAACGATAATTGAAAGAAGAACAATCACTTAACTATTTTACAGTTTGTCTTTACATATTTTTTATTTTGTAAATAATTTTAATAATTCTGTAGTTATTCTAGTGAAATAGCTTCATTATTCTTTTATAGTTTTTTAAGATGTATGTTTATATCAGAAAATTGAAATAAGCGTTCATTTTCAATTGTTAATGAGTAGTAACATTCTTATTTTTAACTTTATTTTTTGAATACCTAAAACGTGGCATACAATAGCGGAGTACCTACCTACCTACCTACAAGATAATTTTATAAAAAATATGGTTTGAATGATAAAAAATCTAGTATTAAGAATTTAAAAAAATGCTTAGTAATGAGTTTGTTTAATTATAATTATTGTATTAATGTTTATCATTATTTATTGCCTCAATAATAAAGAGCATAGTGAAGAATTGATAAACCATTATATTTTTTAAATAATTAAGATAATGCATTTTATAACCTATATTATAATATTATAGGTGTTTATTTTAATAAACTATAAAATAATTATAGGTAATTTATATTCATAATTCATTATAGTTCACATTTATGGCTATATTATGATGTGCTATATTAATTTGAACTACACGGGTACAGCTATAATTGCTGGTCATAGTTTGCGTATTACCTGTGCCAAAATATTATACTTCGTGTGTACATCAATGGCTGATTATCGTTTGCGTATCAATTTATCAAACAATAGATTGTACAAAAAATATTAAAAGAACTTTTAAAACCAAACTATTTATAATGAATATGAAAATTTGACAATTGTTATAATTCGCACATGATATAATAAGTGTGTATAAAATTACAAATTAACTGGCTAATTCAATATTAAATAACAAATAATAGTCTTAATTCATAATTATAATATATATACATATTATGGTAAAAATCTATGGTTAGTCGTGGTTATGAATCACCCACACTCTTTAGTCTTTTAATCCCTGTCACAATATGCAATATTTTTAGTCTATACTTTTAAATAGTAATACCTACCAAATATTTGAAAATTTAATACTACAAGCGTCAGATTTTCTGAATGTTAGTAAACTATTTACGCTTTTCCGTACTTTTAAAGTCTTCTAGTTCTATAAATTGTTAAATACGCTGATACTCAAATTATGGATGATAATTTGAAGTAAGAGGGTTAACGCGGATGACACGTAAACAATGCTCAAATGTCATAAAAAAAGGTCGACATGAAGTGCAAACGATTTACAGCCCATGTTAAATGCATTCATACTATATATCTATAACATCATATATTTTGTAGTGGTTTGTTTTTGTGTTTGGTAGTGTTCGATTAAAGATGAGTTATTTAGAAATAAATACAATTTATCTCACCAGTAATGTGAAAACAATGGCAATCGATGTAATTAAGATGATTGAAAACCAATATGGCAATCCCATCACAGTTTTTAAGGCGACGCACGGTGTGAAAACTGTTACGCCAAGGTTAAGTATACTTCTAATAAAATATGTAGCAGACGCAAGCCTCCTCACGAGTCTTGATTTGAATCGCATATCTAAGTACTATAAATAGACAAAAATAAAAATGTGTAAATAAATATAGGTACGGACACGATATTCTGAGTATAGTAATAATTGTGATGCGTATAGTTTCAAGTTTGATATACAGGCACTTCAAGAATAACACAATTTGTATTTTATGATAGCAGTAAATAATTATTTATTGTAACAAACTAAAATATAAATATAATTATTGAAGAAAAGTTTTATCCGTTAGGTGCCTCCAAACAATCGTTTAAGTATTACGTCTTACAATATTATAAGCTATATACGGCTTGAAAATGTCTGAAACTCACCTGATAAACTGAAGTAATTCCGAGATTGAAATATACTGGTAGGAAAAAATATAAAACCAAAGGAAATGCTAAGGACATTCCGTACAGTGTTTCCCACATTCCGCTTCCTCTATAATAAAATTCGGATGGATATCCTGTAAAAAACAAATTGTTTTAATTAATATATTATAAAATAACATGAAATAATCTGACTTATAAAAGAAAAATAGATTTTCAAGGTCAACTACATGTATTTTATCAATTATTGCAGTACTAGGGTATTTCGTGATTATCTGGGTAATGGCTGGAATAACATATTTTTAAAAAAATACATAAATAAGTGTCCTATTATTTACATATGACATATATAGGTTTATTTTGACATGAAATTAAAATTTTTATACCTTCTTTAGCACTATAATACATTTTAATATCAGATAAAACTTAAAACTAAAAGTTTAGTTATGAACGTAAAACATATTTACCGAGGAAGACTTTGACACCCAGAAATCCACGTGCAATGGATAGGAGCATCGCTCCCATCGAAACTGACCCTTTTGATGCAAACACATAGTCCGCTTTCGTCTGTTCTTTGGGGCCGGATATTTTACTATAAATTAATACTGCGAATGACAACCCAATCAGCAGTAGAAAAACTGCATAGTCGAATATAATACTTTGCATAGTTTATGATAATTTTTCTGAAAAAAAATATATATTTATTAATAATTATAGTTACCTATAGGCTATAACTTATAATAGGCAACGAAAATTGATGTTATAAAATAAAACTAAAATACCTATTCTAATAAAATATGTATAATTTATTACTTTTTCGTGCATAATAATATGTTGTACAAATTGAATTTTATGTACGACTACGTAAACCTGCAATTATTATAATAGCTAAGAAGGAACTATTGTGAACCTGTACATTATATTTTAAGAAGATACAACAAACTAGTCACAACTTCTATCAAAAAAATATATGATTGAAGTGAATTGAGTAAGAAAAAGTACTTGGTAAATACCTATGTATTTTTATAATTGTATAAATAATATGATTAGTGACAAAAATATTCCCTAGCATATAGATAATACAATATTATTATGCACCTAGTCATATAGGTATATGAATGCGTACTATAACTAAAGATAAAGTGTGTATTATGAATAAGTATGATATAGTATCTATACAAGATGTAACAAAATTATCTGACATATGAAATAACTTTTTTTCTAATCAGAACTTCAAAAACATTTTTTTTTATATTTACTATGTAGACTTCTATAGACATTTGCGCTACAAGTACAGTTTAAGATTTTTATTTATTTTTTTAATGGTGAAAGTAAAAAAATAAAAATTGTGTTTGAAAAAGCTAATTTGTAAATTTAATTTAAAAAAAAAATTGATGGTAAAAACACTTATTTTAGTGGAGTACTTTATTTTTTTAAATATCAATATTTTTCTGTAGTAAATTCATTTGAAATTTAATAATTTTTTACAAAATATTCTTTTAGCACATTTTTAGACATCATCGAATTTTTAATTATTCAGTATCCATATAATTTTTATAAATATTTTTAGACTTTCACTAATATCAATTTTTCAGTTTTCTGCTCTTTCTGCCCACCTTGTATATACATTACTTCATTCATTTTTCGACACTGGAATGTGATCAAAGGTTTCTTAATGGGAATTATACGTATTAAATTATATATTTGTTTATTTATTTAAAACATAATATATTTTATAAATATTGACATATGTATAGTATAAAGTTATTTTTATAAAGTTGAAACGTTTATTTTTCAATTAAACAAACACTTCTTTTACTCAAATATAAACGAAACTTAATTTTAAATTTACTAATATATATATATTTGTTCCAAAAAAATTGTTTGACCATGGTCCATGATATACATTATAGCTAGACAAGATAATACATTTTAAATTTGTCAACTAATAGATGTTTTAGTTTTAAAAAGTAAACTGGCTATAAAATTGGCTTTAGTTAGAAAAGCTGAGTTCAAAAAAAGAAAGATTAATTCTTTGAATGAATTAAAAATAAGTAGAATTAAAAACAAAATAAAATTATAAAACATTGACAATGAGTTCACGAATAGCCGTAGGTATATGTTCTTATAACCCTTACACCTAAAAATAAACAAATGTAATTCAACAAAAGCTAGACTTACTTTGCCATATAATTTCATGTTTATTTAATATGAAATCAAATTTCATATTGATATAAGTAATTTGAAATATTTGATAAAATTCCAATTTTAGGTGACCAGTATTTATTAATATACACCATACTTACATATTAATAATAATATACACAAAATAAATACTTATAGTTTGTACATCTTTGTGAATGAGCCTACATTTTTAAGTCCAATGACTAAATTCTAAATTGTCCTTTCCCGGAGCAGGTATTTTTTTTAATGAAATTTTTTATACATAATGTGGGCACGTTAAAAAACAATTAATATGGTAAATCAATAAACTATTTGAGATTTTTTTGAAACTCATAGCGTGGTAATACGAATATATTATTAAACTATAGTCTATAATCGTAAAGTAAGTACGACTATACTACGATTATCCGAAAAAGTTAATAATGCTGCTTGCCGTTTACCTTGTATTTAGGCATTATCTCTATTTGCTGCCTAAACTATTACATAGGTAATGTACAAAAATATAGTTAAATTAATTAGAAAACATACAAATATACAATTAAAAATAAAATTAACTAATTTCCCGTATTCCTTCTGACTATGATTTTATGGACATTTGTAATATTATATTACATTCTATGCCGGGAGAATTAACTTATACTTAAAAATGGAATCAATTTAAAACAAAAGTATTTCTTTCGTTCTATAATATGTTTTTTATGTATCTAAACATAATTCAACTATTATTTTTTGTCAAACTAAGTTATTTTGACCATAAGTCATAAATACAGCTATTTGGTTTATTATAATGTTTCATAATGATTTTGAAGAACTATTATTATTATTATTAAAGCAGGTTAGCAGGTATAAAGCATTTACTAATTACTGAACACCATTATAAATTAATTAGGCCAGCCTGGGAATAAAAGTATAGTGTTTAAACTCTATATATATAATACGTATAATATAGTATATACGCCGTATATACTATGTACAATTAACGTCAAGAGTAGGTCATTAATACTAAATTATAGTATTAGGTATATACGATTTTTTTAAAACATAATACTATAACTAATTGATTGTGTCATCTATATATATTTTGAAAGAAAAATATTAGGTGAATCCTCGGGTAAATCAATGTGTATATAACTGTTATAAGAATAGTGGTCAAACTATTTAAAAGCTGCAGGGTTTAAACTTTTTAAATAGAATATACTTATTACTGAGTAGGTTGCTAAGTTATTACTCATTTTTATTGTAAACCAGTATTTCCCAACCTTTTTTGTTCAACGTACCTTTTAGATATTTAAAAATCTTGACCCCCATCCCCCTACCAAAAGTCAAAAGTACAAAGATAGGTAACCGTTTTCTTATATAATTATTACTAGGCATCCAGAATAGGCAATATAATGTAAAATGTAAATGTAAATAGCTTAATTATTGTGAATACTTGAATCAGCCTACTGTATAGGAACTAGACAGTTGTATTCTTTTAAAATTTTGAATTATCCAAATACCTACCAAAAAACATAAATTATATAAATATAATTAGGTACAACATAAATATACTAATTGTTGTATTTTAAAATTAAATTAAATGTGTTTTTGAATTGTTAGCAATTCTTTAGAATATATAAGTAATACACTGCAAAAAATATACATTACAGAAGAATCGTCTCCCTTAGCGCCCTTCTATCTTACTTAAACTGCACCTCGCAAAATTAAAAATGTTTATGTTTGAAATTATTATTGTGAACTAAAAAAACAAATTGTGTTTGAAGTATATAGTGTAATTAGACATTTTAAGGGCATTATTTATTTTAAAAATGGCATTTTACCATTTTCCATTACAACACCCGTTCCTTCACTAGGTTTATCTACAACTGGGATACGACATTTTTAATATCTAGCTAGCTATATTCCAATTGCAGTTCGATATGCATATCAAATACTTGATAAAAACAGACTTTTTTTATATTACGTGTCATGTGTAACCACATGTTATTTTGTTTATGTAGTTTTATTCTATAGGTACATAAAGTGGATAGACAATAAAAATAAAATATTTTTTGCATCAATGGTCATACATGTTGATATCATATAAACATTAAAAATGAATTTCAACAACAGAACAGCTGTGTAAAAACGAGTAAGTACAAGGCACCGATATTGAAAAAAAATGATATAAATGCATGATTGAAAGTGCTTGTGTTCAAGATTTTATTAGAGATATTTATGTATTGAATTAGACAACAGTCTAGTAAAAATCTTAATATACATAATACATATGTATAAATAAATTTTACTTTTTATAAGTAAAAAATATCTTAAATTTCTTTAGCTAGTTTTCTTACTTATTGCTTTTCAGAAAATGTATTTTTTTTAAACCATTTATGGTATTATACCATTTATAACTAATTATTGTCAATTATATTTTTGTCCATTTAAAACAGGTAATAATGTTATTGTATGCTAATGAATGATTATATAACATTTTTTCATGAAATTAACTTACTTGTTGATTTTCAAAATGTATTGCATGAACTAGATATTGTATGTAGTTGAGTTACTAACATTAGTTTAACACTCAAATTGAATAATATGTGTCAGATAATTTTTTCCTCCAAATCTTGTTCACTCATAGTTCACTCATATTTTCTAAATAATTTTCAACCTTAACGTATTTCTTTTGGAAAACCTAGTGGTTCTTCCTTTGAACATCAACTTAAACAGTAAATATAGAGTATAAAGTCTTGGGATTCATTAAACATAAAACCAAATGTTAAAAATCAGCCAATAATTGTCCCTGTACCTTATACTTTTCACTAGTAGACCTATTCTCGAGTATGGTACTTATGGTTGTTTGGCACCCATTTCTTTCAAAATACAAACAGTGTTAAAAATAGATGTTTAGCTTAATATGCTTCTTTAATTATCAATACTCTGGTCTTCCCCACGACTTCTTGGTCACGTTGCTTCGAACCTAACTTAAGGTTCATTAGTTCCCTTTTAAATCGGTTACTATTTAGATACAAATCTTCTTGAGATAGTCTCCTTCAGAAGGTTAGGTTACCTTCCCTCTTACTTAGTCAACAACCTTTCAATAACCCTAGTCACACCCCCATCGTACGGCAACAACCACTCCCTTCATCAGAACGGATACTCACTAATTCCTGTTTTTTTTTTTTAATGTGTAGATGTTCATAACTGTACTGTTAGATTTAAATTGTATTATAACCTCTATGTAATTGTTGTATGGTGTATATATTGTAATAAATAAAAAAATAAGTAAATAAGTAAATAAGTAAATTAACAGTCAGGGGTATTAAAACTAAAGTACCATATTTCAACTATAACAATGACAATAGGTAATGAACACTTATTTTAAATTGAATAATTTACGTGTTGTTATAAAACACACGTATACTTGCATGCACAGGTAAATATCGTAAAACGAATATCCAGTATCAAAATTATGCAGCATGATGAAAATAAATAAGGCTATAGGTAGGTTAGGTTAAATATAGGTACTTTCTATTTTTTTAAATCTAGTTCATTAATTTTTGTGATTAATAATATATTACGATATTAATTAATTGATCTTTTCATTGTGTAAACACTGTATGGATAGGTACTTCAAATATCGAAACACGTTCATCACGCTGACATAGTACCATAACTATAAATAGAAAAAATCAGTATTACTCAAATAATGTTAATTTTTAATTTTGAAAATTACGATAAAATAAAATGGATCGATGGACCATTTTAAGTTAATTTCTTAATAATTTATGATTAAATGTAATAGTATTTCTATTCTGTGAATGCGTATATTATATAATTATTTACCACTATATAATAAAGAATATATCATATTTGATAACTACTCATTGTTTTTTCTTTTAGTAAACCTTTTTATAATGTGTGCCCTCGATTACAATTTGCAATAAATTACAAACATAAGACTTTGTTTATTAAAATTAACACGAGTAGCTGATTACAATTTCTTATATTTCACAACCAAACATTAAGGACAAACGTATTATAACATTAACAAAAATTATTGCACTTAAATATATCACCAATAACGCAATATGTAGTACAACAATTATATATTACAATAAGTAGGTACCTAGTACGGTTATTAGTTATTACTTATTATTCATTAGGTGTAGTTAAATATTTTTATATTTTTAAGTATTTGTTTATTTTAAAATGGACTTGTTCTTAATGCGCGTAAACAATCTTCATAATAATTAACAAACACAAGGATTTGTTATACTGTAAAACGTTTCTTAAGTTAACCGATTAATTACAATTTAAGCATACGTAAATATTAACTGTTCGCAGAAAAATGGAATATTGCTATATTTTCTGTGTGATTAAAATATTGATGCTAATTTTTAAACTATGTGAAACAATATATGACCTTGGACAATACAAGACAATGCAACTAATACACTTATTTCAAAAAAGCATAAAGTCATATTATACAATATTATAATCATTAGTTAAAAATATCTGGAGCTAGAACGACGGTAATTAATTTTATCCACAACTTTCGAGACACCTATCTTATTTGTCATTTTCAATGGTAATGAAGTGTCGTGTTAATTTTATGTTTATACATTGTTTTAACTTTGTAAGACATAAAACAAAAGTACAAACTGCGACCATTAGTTTTTTTGACTAACATTACAATCTGTTGTTAAATTGTGGTATGTTTCAATAAATATATTTTTAGGTACTCTAGTTGTGTGTTTTTTTATACGTAGTTAATGAGTTTATAGATTGTACAAGTAAAATATATTGAAAATATAATCGAACTGATAAGTTTTTTAATGCAAATTTAAAACGAAAAATATAATATTTAGATGATTAAAAAAGTGCATGACCATATTATTATTTTGAAATGTTTATTAATCATTAAAAAAACACTGGTCATTATCGATCCCAGACAATGAATATATTATGTTTGATAACATTATGAGTGTGTTAAGAAGACTAAAGAAATTATTCAAAATTATAATCAATTTTTATTGTGTGTAACTACCTATACTAAGTATTTAAGATGTGTAACACCAGTGACCAGAGGTATAAAACTTGCGCAATAGATACACGTATATTATATACCTACCTAGTGAGTAGTGGCTGTATAAATACAATATATTATGAAGAAATCAACTGGATGATATCCAACGTCTATTTTATATATATATACATATATTGAATATTGATACTACATTTTATATATATATTAGTTGCTTTGATCGCATTATTATTTATTATTATTACTGTTTATTATCATACATTAATTTCAATACGTATATAATTTAAAAGGGGTATTTTTTTAAATCAGTTTTTATATAATACAATATAATATAATATATTTATAGGATATGATAATAGTTATAGTTAACATAGATAAAACAAAATAATTCATTTAAGATTATGTATAAACTAAATACCTAATTTTAGTGAATCAAACAAATGTTTAACTACATAAATTATACAGTAATTTAACAGCATAAATTTAAAGTTAAATTCATTTTTATTAGTAAAACGCTTAAAGGTTGAAAATTATTAATAAATAAAAACACAATATTATATGCCAATAAAATTTTGCTCAATTTAACGAAGCACAATATAGTTATTAACTAGTCAAACAATTGCGATTGATGATACATTTTAAAGTATTTTGATTGCAACCATAAAAAATACTCATTTTAAATCGTTGTTATTAAAATACAATTACAAAAAAAGCTAAATTAATTGTTATAAGATTGGTCATCTGAGAATATAAACAAATATTATAAAATATATATAGGATACAAGTAAAAAAGGCGGGTAAGTGGATGTCGCTCTGCTGTACAGTAGGTTATTAGTGGGTCACTATAATGGATAGTGTTGAATTTGAATTCAATGACATAAAATCATTGTCTACGGAAAACGATTCTGAGCGAAGAAAGTCTGTCAGTTTATAATATTACTCAGTAATTTAGTGTATTTGATGATATTACTGTTATTAAAGGAATTTATTTAACTAGTAAGCGACAATACTACTCAGTAGATTAAATTAATTTTTGCCAAAAAAAAAAAAAAATATATTTGAAATGTCATTGTGTGTATAAAATATTATAATACACCTTAAAAGTTTCAAGTACCCACAAATAATATTTTTTACTTACAAAAAATGAACATAAATCATTATTCTTGGTTATTTAATAAATTTCGTCCATATTTCAAAATCTGTGTTTAATTGTGTTGTGCTTAATACTTTTAGATTTTTTGGTTATGGAATACCCTACGTACCTGTAACTTTGTTTTAAATGTTCAATCCTTAGGTATAAAAGTTGAACATTTTAAAAATATTAAGCTATAAAATACATTTTGAATGATGTTAATTTTTTGAAAATTTGAACTTTAAATCCTTATAAATCCAAAGCTTTTTGACCAAACAAATACAATTTTAGTAACATTTATAAAAAAAAAACTAAAAAATTGTAAAATGTCCGTAAACAGCTCCAAAAATAATCTAAATATTTTGAAAATTTGTTCAAGTATATGAATTGGTAAGATAAACATATGGTGTAACTTTCAAGTATTTGCATTTATTTGTTTTTGAAGTACAACAAAATAAGAAAATCGCTATATGAGAAATGGAGTTAATATCCAATGTTGTAAAAATTTGAACTTCAAACACTCATAAAAATTTAATTTGAATTTCCAACAGAA
>PVMI01087951.1:0-16539 GCA_008528875.1 Aulacorthum solani
AAAGTCAGAAAGTAATTTCTTTTTTAAGCTTTTATTTTATGAACCAATCAGTGCCAGCAATTGTCGGTAAATTTTAGGTTTCAATGGTATTTATACTTTTACCTTAACTTATCTCCAGCTAATAACAATTATTACAATGACATTTACTTATAGAATTATACAGAAAATATAGTGATACAGTGATCCAGGAAAAAGGGAATATATATGAAACACAAAGAGAGCAAAATGACAGAATAAATCAAATTAATGAAAAAGATAAGAATCAATTTAACAATATAATAAACAAACAAGAATCACAATTTCACGAAACTCTTAATAAATGTGAAGAATTATTAAAGAGTTTAAATATTAATAATAAACATGAAGAATTTTGTAAGCAAGGAATGAATAATATAAATGAATTAAATATTGCAAAAAAAAAAGTTGAACAATCAATTAAAGAAAGCAAAGAATCTTTAAAATTAAATGATTACAACGAATACAAACTTAGTGAATTATTAGCAACTTGTTTGAAACATACAGATGAATGGTTAAAAGTTATGCAAAAAATTAAAAAAAATATTGATGTAAACAACCTAACCAAATGCTCTAGTAATTCATTTTGTAATTCAAGTATTCAATCTGAAAATGACTTTGAACGGCCAACTATTATAGTGAAGGAAATAAAAAAAAAACTTAATGAGTTAACAGAATATATGATTAATATGAATAATAAGGTTAAGAAAAATAAATGTAAGCGTTTCAGAGAAATAACAACACTAAAAAATACAAATTTCAGGTTGACAAAATTATGTGACATAATTGCAAAGAAAATAAGCGATGACTGATGAAGTTATTTAATAAGAGTATTATAATATGTACATTCATCAGAACAATTATTTTTGACAAAAAAAAAAAAAATCCTCATAAAACACAATTACGATGTTCTAATAATGGATTTATTAATTAGTATTCTACATAAAACACATGATTAATATTTTGTATTTAAAAATCAATATAGTAATATATTACATTTGTATAACACTGAATATTTCTTTATGAACTGCAATAGACATTTTTAATTTAATACCTATTCTAAGAAATGAGGCCCATACTATATTCATAAATAAATTAGTTTAATAGAAAGAATATAAATTAAAGGCATTTTATTAATCAAGTAATTCATTATGTCAGATAATATTAGCAATTAGGTAAGTACTAAGTAGTTAAATTAAGCTCTACTCAATTGTAGTTTTGGAGGCTAGATTAGAATTGCTATTTTAATAACGTACATTTTTTTCAGTCAACAAAAATTATTTAATGGATTTAACTTAAGTTTTTAAATAAAAATAAATTACTAATAATATACCAACGTCTACTTAATCGTATACTTAATATATTTATCATAAATTAATGTTAGAAAGTACCTATATAATTAAGTGCAAACATGTATTTCATTAGACACCTACATAATTAATTTGAACTCAATAATTTTGGAATGATCTATATGTTTAATTTAAATGCATTTCTAAAATATATATCTACCTAAATATTTATTTTTTTTAAATGTTATTCTGAGTATAAAGGCCCATGGATTTTAATACAATAATTTGCAAAATTAATCTAAATAATGAAATACTGTTATGTCAGAGACAATCGTCTACAAATATGTACTCAGGCTTTCACAGGGTCCTAAACACTAAATCAAGGACTTTAGCACAATATAATGTATATGATAAGTAAGGATTTTCAATAGGATTGACACTATTATGGGTACCTAATTCTAACTTAGAGTCTTAATATTATAACCTTTGTCAGCCCATCAAATGTGACCGAACAAACATGATAAAAATATAACTGTACATCAAAAGTTGCATCACTTATATTTAAACACAGATATGCATGATGATATTATGTTCACAACAGAATATTATGCGCATCAAAATATGTCGAATAAGGTGAGCTACTCAGTGATATTATTCTTTATATTTTAATCAACATTGTTAACCTTACCTCTGTGGCTGTGTAATCGTGCAATCATTTGTGGTTGGTCAACATAATTGAGCAAATGGTGAATTGTGAGTGATGGTTATATTGGTTATTGGTGATCATAACATTAATAATAATAATATGATGGTTATTACTCAATACTATACACTTATTCAAAAAATAAAAATTTTAAATTTTATCAGTTATCAATGATTGATAGGGCTGAATAACATACGATTCTCAACATCATATTTTCAGTAACTATAGGTTACCTACGAATTCACAATAACAACAACAACAACCGTCTGAAATGTGGTGTGTGGGAATCTGGGCCATGACAGTAAAGATTAACGATAACGATAACGATAACCATGAAAATTATAAAAGCATTAACCAAGATGCGTGTTGCTAACATTATTTTCATGACGATTTAAACCATAATCAATATCATTACATTTCACCATAATAGATAGATAACAATAACGATAGTTAATGATAGATAATGATAGTGGGAAACTAAACAGGAATTTTAAAAATGTTCATCCCGAGGAAACGCAGGACCGTCGATTATTTGGGCTTGGGCCGAACGCTGACCGTCACCGTAGGTCCTACGACTATGCAAAGTGCACTCTGAAAATTTAAAAGTGTTCCTGTTTACTTGTAAAAAATATTAGATCGGACAAGTCAAAAATGTTGAAGGACCAACTAAAAAACGGCGAACAAATTGTTTTTAAAAATGTAGCATGACGTCGGATGTTTGATATTATTCCTCATCGAGAAAAATTGTGGAATCATAGATAAGTTTTTGCGTATTGTTACGGCGTATTTTGTATGAATGATTCGTGCATAAGAATAAAATTTGGTTACTCAAAATTAATCAGACAAAACACATACTCAATGTGATTCATTGAATTGAAAAAAAAACACGAAAAGGAAATTTTGCCATAACATTGATACAAGGGTATTTGGAATTTAGAAATAACATTCTTTAAAAATGTATTAATGTATATGGTAGTTGTTTAAAAAAAAATATATTATTATATATTATAATAGGCACATATTTAATGAACGTTACAATTGTTACATATTGGAAAATATAATATTGTCAATATTTGTAGTTATTCGTTTACCTATCACCACTTTGATGTCATAATAGTATAATTTTTTTGAGATATTTATATTTTTTGTTGCAATTAAAGGCTAACCACTAACCACCAACCAGTAACAATGGGTTACATGCTGGATTATTTTTATATAATATTTCATTATTTTTATCTATGTGCCATAGTGCTATGCCAACCAGCCAACCACGATTAACGACAGTGCCCTATCCAGCCTGCCTTACAACCAATGTACTAACACATGTCGGCAACCTCATACTATGTATATATTTATATGTGGAACATTTGTCGTTGACCCAACAACATTTCACGGTGGTGACCCGCAAACGTGAAACGACGGATCACCGTAACTCGCACTCTGGTTACACACGGTTGAGCGTCCCCCCCACCACTGATATCAACCAAAACAACTACAACAGTGCCACAACCATCACGGCATCACCATCACCATCACGGCGTCACCAAACCAGCCTGCGCGCCAGACTTGCCAGTAGCGGTTGGTCCCGCCACAATTCCCCCCCTCACCCCACCAAGCGTAGCATCAAAACAAGAGGTGTCGACGCCGTCGCAGCCAACGCATCCCGCCATCCCCTCATAAACTCTAACATAACTCACTCAATTCCATCACTCGTACGGGTGTCCGCCATATTACTTATCTTGTTTTCGTTACCGAACCGTCTCGGCCTACCGGCTGCACATCACTCATTGTCATTGCAACACCGTCTCCGTAACGAAAACAGCCAATCGCGCCAATTACGATTGCTCGTTACATAATTGTGCCTAATCAATCGATGACTAAACTCCGAGGCGTAGCGCTGTTCACCGTATCCCATGTCTGTTGAGATACGAACGATGAACGGTTGCCGACGACGGTGGCATGATGTGAGCTACAGACCTGCACGATTGGCACATTGACGGGTGGCCGACGACGGACGTATCAGCGATTGGGGACCGCGGATTCCGGGTGAGTACGCGTTATGGAGATTCGTATTGGAGATTTACGTTTTTCCGGGCTCGTTCACGTCACGTATTGCCGTCCAAGTCGGCGTTCCCGGCTGTCACCACCCACGCCCGAAACTGGGTAACTCTACGGTAGCTGCACTTCAAACCCAGACCGTCTGTAGATACTGCCCAGTGTCAGATTTGGATTATTTGTGAGTTCGACGCCCCCAACGTTCGGTGTATAGATATGGGTGTGTAACATCTGATTTTAATTTGTGACTATTCAATGCTCGTTCTCAGAAGTATATGAGTATATATGGTGTGTATAGCCAATCACCAGCTTCTCTTATGGGTAGGCAGTGTTCATCCAAAACCACAGACCTCTATAATAAATATAAAAATCTATACCAAAATTACCTAGGTACCAGACAACAAAATGTCTAAAAAAACGTATAGGTACTAGAAAAAATATCCGTTTATATATTAACCATAACTTTAATACCTACCGATCATTTTTATTATTAGTTGAAGGATAATAATTGTTATATATTATCCATATAGGTAATACCTAGCATCTACTCTATGCACTATGCATAACATTCTTAAAAATAACTACCTAGGTATCTACAGTAGCTAGTAAGTAATCATAATAAGTGCACACAAATAGTGTCCATGACAGTATAATTTATTAATTGAAATGTTACATTATACCTACCTATTCATATTCAATTAACTGTGTTATGCAGTCATTATTTGGAGTATATTATAAAAATATGAAGATTTATATGTCTTATTATTTTTCACAAACAACGGCTACAAGGTTCAACATTTTATGTGGACATAATAACTATGAATATATTTTCCTCATTTTCAATTACTGTAGATGTTTTTTTCTGGAGTATTTATTTTTTTGATGTCTATTTCTCGGTTATGCTGATTGAAATTCCAACTAATTATGTATCCACTGAGGCCTATTGTATGTCTGGTACTGTGCATTTGCTTAATTAGATTCTAATAGTACCTACCCAACTCTTAAGAAAACTTTATACCCACATATATTGTCTCTGTCTTACTAATATTAACAAAGACAATTTTACATTTACAAGAATTCATTTTACTAAGTTACATTTAATGTTAGAATGATTTAACCTATACCTAATCAAATTTAAATGTAAGAATATTATTCATTATCCAGATCACTATATAGTCTTTTTGATACTTTAATTTTAGAGTAAGTTAAGAGCTTTTTTAAAATGTACATATGCGGGTATAATGTGATCCATTAATTGGTTAAAATCTTTAGTGTACCTAGATACCTAGTACGTCAAGTTCCATTTCAGTACTCCACTAAATGTTAATTTTTATCTTCAGTTAAGTGAATTAAACATAGGTCTCGGCATTAGCATTAATAAATAGATGGGTACCTACTTACCATCTGATTTTCAAATTCAAAGATTTTAAGCGTATTAAACTCATATGTAAACCATAGGCTGATGAAAAACTACTAGTGTATGAATGTAATAAGTGCAACTGTGAATTGGCCCTTATGTATATATAAATTATAAGATAATCATTATAATGTTGATATTTTACTGTTTAGTTAAGGTACTCGTCAAAAATCAAAATCAAAATGAACGAAGTTAATATGGCTAATAATCAAGAAATAAATATGCAATCATGTACTATAAATGATTTATGCAGATTATGTGCAAATTTTGATGAAAACATGATACCAATATATGCCGATCAAGGAGCAGACCATATGTTAGAAAACAAAATAAAAACCCATCTTCCATTTATAAATGTATAGTGTACACATTTTAATTTTAATTATATATTATACAAAATAAATGTTAGTATTTGGTATGATAGTAAAACTGTTGATTAATGATTTTTTATCATATAGATTTCTGAAAATGACTTATTACCAAAAAGAGTATGTTATCATTGTGCTTCTGCTGTGCTTGTTTGGAATGAGTTATATGAATGCAGCACTGATGCAGACCAAAAACTTAGAAGTATGTTTGAACATAATCCATTTGACCAAAATGAGTGCAAGGTAATGTAGTTTTCTAAATTAAAAATCATTCTGACATTAATTAAAATTTATTATTTTTATATCAAATACGTACATGTACCAGACCCGATGCACCTATCAAATTTTAAATTATTTATATAAGTTTTTATCTATTCATATGCTTAATTAATATATATTAAATTAATTTGTAACTGACATATTTTAAAACAATAACTAATTACATTTTTTAAATCAATTGAAATATATCTAATTTGTTTAAAACAATTGAGTTAGTTTGTATTATGTGTTTATAAGTTAAATGTGGAACTTCTTACAATATCAAATATATTTGACACTTATTTTCCACTTATTATTTCAATTAGAACAATTAGTTACTTACATAATTTATAAATTAAAAAAACAAATTGTATACACAAAATATTTCAATTATAATGTAGTTAACTTAAAAAATTTAGCTAATTTGAACAAAATCTGACTGTATAACACTTAAACGTGTCTAAAACATAAAAAATCTTAAATTTCCAGAAAATACCTATGAAAATTTGTTTGTTTACATATTCAACCACAAGAGAATACACAACAAAGTTAACTATTCAAAAGTTACAATAACAAGCAGACTTTTATTACTATAGAAATTTAATATTTTATTTCTCAATTAAATTTTAATTATATTAAAAGTTACTTTTAAACAATAAAAATTAATTCTTAAATTTAAGGTTTTATTTAAAATATAGATGACCGTAGAGGTGCTTAAAGATTCTTTATCTCTAAATTAAATTTATTTTGTTTGACATTATTTTTTTCATTATTATTTATGAACAATATAATCGTTAAATATAAACATTTAAAATTTTAAAAACCACTTAAATTTGGTAAATTATGTAAAAATATACAACATATATTTTTGGATTTGAGCTGAATTTAATAAATTAAATAATTTAACAAATAAAATTATCAGATTTTGATTAAGTAAGCAGCTTTCTAAAAGTTTATGCAATATCCAAATACATAAAGTTCCTTGTATACTACTATTACTATCTTTGATAGTCTGACTCATGAGTCATAGTCATTCTCAGTATTGTGATATTTCTTTTATACCTTCAGGGGTCCATACACAGCTATTCCCAAAAAAAAACATAACCTAACATGTCTTGACAATGCATGACCTTTTATTTTTTCAACCATAGTGATTAAGCAATATAAAAAATAAATCCTAATTAAAAAGCCCTAATAATTGCCACTGGTAACAATATAGCTCTCAATTTTACAATTATATTTATTAAAATAATAATATTTAATTATGATCATCATAGATGGCTATTACACCTTATACTAAATATTAGTTATTATTTTACTACTAATATGTAGCTATTTAATGGTTATGGATGTAATTATATCTATAGTTATTTATTAAACTTTGTTTCCAATTACTAATATTAGTTTTTTATGTATATTGTAGGATATTCATGAAGATGACAAGTTAAATCCAACATTAAAAAGGTAAGATATTTCTGTATTAAATACATATTTTTAATTTTATAGAAACGTTGATTATCTGATATAATTTAAGATTTCAAGTATAACAATATTTACCTAAGTAGTTAAATAATGAAATGTGTTTCATTTATTAATACATTTGTTGATTACCTACTGCCTAGCCTAACCTAATCTTCACATAAGCTTAAAAAAAACTGTGGTTGCTGTATTAGTGCAAAATATTATAGAACCATAATACCATACTTTAAATAGATGCGGTTGTAAATAAAATATTTAAACAAGTAGGTATTTTATATTTTTCATTTTCTGAAAGTATTATTATATGGCATAAATTTATAATATATTTTTTTTCTTATGTAATATTATTACAAGTTTTTGATAGGGCATTATGCCTTTATATTTTAATCTCTATTAAATAATCGTAAATGTATAGTTGAAAGGACACCATACCCTCATGCAATTTGAGTATGAAAATTAATATTATAGTTAGAAAATTGTTATAACTTGCTTGAAATTTTTTTCTTAAAACTCCCAAAGAAGCAAATAATGTTCTTATCTTTAAGTGTGATGAAAGGTCAATTTTTTCACATTAATAAAAGTTATTACATACCATTGGAACTCCTGAACACAAATTTGGTACATCATGCATTTGTAAGACAGAAAACAAATGCAGGTATAGTGTCCTTTTAATTATTAACAATGTTTGAAGATAATAATAATACTTATCTTTACATTGTAACTGTTGCTATTAAGAATTCAAGGAAAAGTAATTATTTTTGAATACATAAGAGCTTACATTTGATAGTAATTAACATACATTATGTATCATATAAGTATGGGAATTGTCTTATATTTTTATGATTAAAATTTGAAACCTTTCAGTATAGTTTATACAATTAATTGTTGTAAAAAATCAACATTTATTTTAATTTATAAATCAATTTACTTAAGATTATTTAAACAATTATATTCTGTAGTTTTCATTGAATAAAGAATCACAGTTAAATAATGACAGTTTTCCTTTTTTTACTGAAAAAATCTATTACTTTAATGAAATATACTTATTCAAGTTATTTATTTCATAATTTTATTGTACTAGTTAGATAATCAGCGGGCTATAATTTAAATTTATATTTGTATATTATAGATGCTTTTTATTCACTAAGGAATATATTTTTTTTTGTTAATGCTTATGATTAATATATTTAATGTGTAAGGTAGTTGAAGCACAATTATTTTCCAATGATAAAATCAATTTAGAAATAAAATGGTATATTTTATCATCAAATTTAAATATGAAAATTCATCATTTTTTTCAACAATAAATCAGTACTCTTAAGGTTTAATAAAAACATTGACTGTACTTTTTGCTTTACTTAATGAAGTACATAAATACATATTATAATTGTTAGATTCTTAATGTATTTCAATTGTTCATTAGTATTATTATATTTTTTGTTAAATATATATATTAATTCTATCAAAATAGTATTTCTTTATTCTAATAAAAAATTAATTTTGATTTAGCCTTAAATAATATTATATTAATGATGGTTATAGATCATTAGCGTAAATATAAATTATGTTTAAAAATCACGATTATAATTTATAACTGATAAATATTAAAACTTACCTGGTCTTTCTATTTGATACAAAATGTATATTTTTAAAAAAATTTTTGTTATAGTTTAATTGAATGAATCCAACTTCTAATTATGCTATTAAATGTTGTGATTAGTTCTTTTAAATTTGTGTTTAATTATTATGGATCTTACAAAAAATTTAGTCACTATACATAATATTGAACAGAATTATGACAAATATCAAAAAAAAAGCTTAACACAGTAAGTCCAAAAATGAAATCATTAACTTTTATTAAATAAAATAAATTTAAATATAGAAAATATATTGAAATACAGACGTATAACAATTATAATTTTATAGTATTTTTTTTAAATTTTAGTTTAGTGCTCAACTACTGGTCATGATAAAAAAGCAAGATAATTTCATTTGTTTACCAAATTGAACAGTAACATTTTATATTACTATAAAATTTAATACTTAAGTAAAATGATCATGTAACTTGTTTATACAATTTTTGTATTTATTAAAAATTAATTTTTAAGCAACAAGTTAGACTTTTAATTAAACTTCTGATTACTTTATATTGACTAAAAAAGTATTTTTGAAAAATGTAATTATACTAGTTAATTTTAAAATATTCTCTAGTATGTAAATCACAGAAAAATATTATAAATTGATAACAATTAAAATCTAGAAATATTCATAAGAATTAGTAATCTTAGGAGGAACTATTTAAAAATATTAAACAATTTAAACTTCAATCTCAATAAATTTTAGTTTTAAATTTCTGTTGTTTAAATCAACTTAATTTCACAATAATACTCTTGTGGTGTATGAGAGTTGTACAGTCGTCTCATACATAAATTAATATAATTAACTCATTGCCATAACTAATGTCTTTTGCAAATTCATTATTGGGTAAAATAATAAATTTTTGAATGGTAGAATAATAATAAATATTAATGTTAAAACTATAAAAATAAACTAACAATATTTTGTTTACAAATTATTAAATAAAGCTATTTTTAGTTTGTTACATATCATTTTTTAATTTGTTTTTATCATATTTTAATTAGAGTTTAAATTAGATCAAATTAAAATTATCCAAAAAATCTTAATTATCTATGCCTTTATATTTTTGGTGAAACAGTATATTTTTTTAATAATTAATTACCTATATTCTTTGCTGAACAGCTTACTTAAACAATAGTTAAAACATTCAAATTTTGTTAAACTCCTATAATTAAAAATATATTTTTTTGAAAACTGTTGTATAAAACAGTTAAAAATATAAAAGTAATAATTTAAAGCTCTAATCTACAAATCTAGTCCTGTATCTGTAGTAATTTTATTTTGCATGCATCTTAGAACATTGCATTTTAATTAAAAGTTTATTCATATTCATATATATTTCAAAATTTTCTTTACATTTTTAATGTTAATTGAACAAATAATAAACCAACTACTCTAATTATTAAAAAATAACTGTTTTTATTCAATATTTTCGTTTTCACATACATAAGCAGTTTCATTTACACTGTTATTCAATCATTCAAATAAACTGATTTTAATAAAACTTTGTTAGTTATGTGATATTTAACTTTATTCTATCAATTAAATCTTTGTATTTGCACCAAATTCTTACAAACAAAAACAATTTAGGAAATAAACCAAATAATTTATCATCAAAAATTAAAATAATGTATTTATAATGCTATTAATTTTTAATCAATTTTATACAAAAATCTTCTAAACATTTAAACTTTAAACCTTTTTTAATATTAATTAAATATTAAATTTAAATATATGTTTTATTTAAAATGAATAGTTTTTTGAAGAGAAAGTCATCTGAACATAATATAGGTTATATATTTCCCCATTATTTAATGCAATCTATGGAATGATTATTTTTGTTATTTATAATGTGAATATTTTGAAACCAAAATCACATTAATATCAGGGAATTACTTAGCTATACAAATAGAATTTTTTATGGTTATCAGTTATCATTTTTTTTTCAGTTATTTACTGTGAAATATAAGTATTTATAATCTTTCATTGTTAAAATATATTTTTAAGTACTTCAAAGGATATAAAAACAGAAGTAAGATGGAAATAGTCATGCTGTCGACCCATAAAAATAAATTCAATATTGGAAATATTTTTGCTGTAAACATATACAATTTTAACAGTGTTCAAGATGGTATACAAATGGATTTTGTTGTTCAAAATTCACGTAATCAAAAAGAAAAAAAATTATTTTGCTTTTATATATAACTAAGGATGTATGAAAACAAATTAGGGCAAAATAATTTCTATGCCCATTTGGTTTTCCAGGTACATTGACTTGACAGAACCAGGTGGAACATTGAAAATGATTCCTACTAAAGAAACTTCACTTTCAAACAATTATTCCTGTTCATTTTGTTTTGAAAAGTTTTTGAAGATTAGAGATAAAGTAAAACATGACCGTGATGTTCATGGTGTTCAATCTAATATATTGCCAATAAAATATGTAAGTGACGGGTACATAGATAATACTATGAAAATTTCAATTTCAAATGTTGAGAATAACAGTACAGAAACAAATCTTTCCAGCATAGTTGATGTAAGCAATACAAAATCAACACAAAACTTTAAAATAAATAATTATGATGTATTATGCATTATGTGTAATGTTTCTTTTAAATCCTCATTGGAAAAGTTAGAGCACGACCAAAAATTGCACAATGTAGAGACGACCATACGAAGAAGCAAACGCGCAGGAGTAACTAAAAGTTATGATGAATTGTTTGATGATGAATCTGATTTTGATGAAGAAACAAAAAATGATTCTTCAAATTCAGGACAGTTCAATAATAATTTTGTTGCATCAAATTCTACTGATCAAAAAAATGATAATGAAACGGACTTGAAAAAAAAGAAAGAATTGGCAGACATAAAAGATGAACTTATTGAATCTGACGAAAAGTCTGATATTGAAGATTTCAAGTGTTATTACTGTAATCAACAATTTTCTTCTAAACACTTGGCTTCAAAACACGTACGTTCACATATGCTAAATGATAAAAAACCAATTCCTAAAAGTGACATTTATGATAAGTATAAAGTTATGATAGATAACAAATTATATTACAAATGTGATCAATGTAACTATAATGTTGAAGGTAGGAGATACAAGTTTGTATATCATATGAGGGTGCATACTGGTGAAAAACCATACACTTGTGAAATATGTAGTAAACAGTTCCGTACAGCAGCATTTTTGAGACGCCACATTGTATGTTTCCACGATAAAGTTCGTAGTTATCAGTGTGACATTTGTGGACGTTCATTTTCTGAGAAACGTAACGTTGATGATCATAGACGTACACATACGGGTGAACGACCATTTGTTTGTGAAACATGCGGCAAAAGTTTTGCCCAAAGATCATCAATGAAAATTCATTGGAAACAAATGCATGAAAGTATAAAAGCACATAAATGTGAATATTGTGACAAAAGTTTTATCAGAAGATGTCATTTAGTTGCACATTTAACCCATCATACAGGAGTGCGCAACTATGTATGTGCAGTATGTGGTAAAGCATTCTTGCGCAGTGGTACACTTAAAGGTCATACAGCGGTGCACAGTTCAGAAAGACCTTTTCAATGCACTATTTGTGGAGACACATTTAAATTGAAAAAACATTTAAAACAGCATGGACGAGTTCATAAAACTTAGCATTCATTCATTAATATGCCTCAATTAGAATTTATTTCAACCACTGTAGATATCATAGGAGTTCACAGCAAATTATTAATATAATTGATTTGTATAAGTATTATAATTTATAATGTATGTTAAAATCCATGGTATTCTTGTTTCCTTGACCATAAAGTTAT
This sequence comes from Aulacorthum solani, assembly GCA_008528875.1. Lineage (NCBI taxonomy): Eukaryota > Metazoa > Arthropoda > Insecta > Hemiptera > Aphididae > Aulacorthum > Aulacorthum solani. The sequence goes on from PVMI01087951.1 coordinate 13,036, forward strand.
TTAAAATCAAAGTATGATCATTACTAAATCAAAAATGAATATCTTGATAATTCGTCAGCCTGTTTAGCTAAGTATTCAACCCTTTCTCTGTTATGAACTTTTACGTTCTTTTTGCAATCATCAATATTAAATACAGATAAATAAATAATAAATTTAACGTAAAAATTTGAAAATGTTAAAACTTTTTGTTGATTTTTGTAAGAATGATACACATTTTGAATAATTATTATTTTTAGTCATTATCAAAGTGATGCAGTAAGTGGTGCTATGTTAACAACTATGTTTTTATATCCTTGTCGTATAAACTTCATACTTAAAACCCAAGTCATTAAATGTATTTTTTTTTATTCAATTTAAGGTTTCCTACTAAATTTATCATTTAGAAATATGAAATAAAACTGAAATAAACTCAGCAAAGATAAGTTTTTCAAGAATAAAACCTTACCAATGATAAGGTTTAGGTACTCCCAAATTTTTTTTTATTTTTCTAGTAAACTAAATATTCATCACTTGATATTATTGTCAGTATATTTCAATGATTATTTTTCTTTTAAATTATTTGATATACTATAAATAAATAAAATTGTATAGCTATGTAAAATGTATTCTCCTCAATAATACCATTGAAAATAATTTCATTTGACAATTTTAAAAATTTTAGAAGAAAAGACATAAGTCTACTAAAAATCCATTGATTACATACAACTTTTGAAATCAGTAGTTGCTACTAAATTATTACTATGTTACTTAATATCCAAAAACACTTGATTGGAATAAATAAAATATTTATTTTCTTCTGGTGTTAAATTTGGTATTTTGATATTATGTCCTTTGCTAAATAGGCTGCTATTATTTCAAGTTTTAATTATAAATAATTTGATTAAATAGTGCAAACTAATCAGTGTATGATCAAATACAAAAGTTTATTATATAAAGTCGATGTTTTAAAGATTTAGATTTTTATGTAAGGTCTAAAAAATTAAATTTTTAAATACAATAAATAGAGATTATTACAAGCAAACCCTTTAAGAATATTGCATGATGTTCAATATTAATTTGGGATTGATAATGTTATTACAATATATTTTTTAGAAAACTTCAATTTGAGATCACAAATTGCTTGTTTATTTCGTAACATAATTAACCCTAAGTAATTATTATTAATCTTTCATATCATTTTGTTTTGATTAGGTATCAATATTAAATTTAATTAGTTGTATTTGTGTAATTAATATTTTGTCTCTTTAAAGTCCTAAATAAAGTAAAACTTAGTATATTATTCACTGTACAACCTCCTTTTAACCGAATAGCTCAGTACCAATTGATTTTTTGTTATAAAGGAGTTTCTGTTACAGGAAGACTAAAATATATGAAATGTAGGTTATATATGGTAATGTGGTTATTTTCCGTTTTAAGGAGATTTTTATCTATTTAAGTGTCCTTTATATGGAGAATTTACTGTATCTATTAAAATTTAAATGCATTTGAATTTTATTTGTATGACATGGGTAGTGGTGCATTTAATTTAAAATCGGTTTAGCAATAAATTTCACAACCCATGAATCTGGATGAAATGTCGATTTTTTTATTTTATTTTACCTCTTTTCTATAAATTTGTTAAATTTAATTACCTAGTAACTAGATTCTGTTATAAAATGTTTGAATTGTACTTCATCTCAAATTTTTCAATTACACTTTATGTACCCTGTCATAATTGTCAATGAACTATTTGATCACCACTGCTCTAAAAAAGTACAATACCTACTTGCAATATTCATCTACCTATTAATTTTAATATTACTTTATATGTTAACTTCATTTAATATTCAGTTTTTTTCAATAAACCTAATTTATGTTTGTCCAGTATCATAGATAGTATTGTAAATGGGCAACAAAATCGATTATCACTTGTTATTTTAATTTTGATTGATGCATGGTGACAGGGGACAAATACATACTAATTTCCCACCTCCTCCTAACACAATACGTCACTAGTTAGTTAAATTCAAATAAAAATAATGAGTGAATATTGCATTGGCATTGCCTATTTATAGTATTGTTTAATCTATGCCAGTATAGCTGTTTAAAAATGAATAGTTAAAAACATTTATTATAACTATTAAATTTAATGCAACTAAGTGTACAATTTTTTACTCCATTTCATTATATAATATTACAGGGTATTGTGTGCCATACAACTGTCTGGTAAATATACTATTTTATTTATTTTTTCTTATTTAAAGTCATATTAATAACTAATATAAATAACTTATTATTATTGAAGTATCTTAGTGTAAAGATAAATGTGTTGTTTTTATTGTTATTATTATAATTTTTTTTTCTCGTCTGATAGTAATTTTTTCTAGTAGTAAGAAAATTATTTGTTCTAACTGTTTCATGTCTACCTCTACATTATAAACTATATCTATAGTCTCATACAAAAGTAACCCTGGATGGCAGGCTTCTGTGAATGGTGACAGCAATAAGTATTGGTCACCTGCACTAAATTTTGTGTTTTCAGAAGCGTCACTTAATTTTTTCTACAAATGCCTAACTTACACTTTGCTGAACATAGTAAAACATATTTTGTCTGCAGTCGATTGTTGAAATAAAAGAGAAAAACTTATTCATCTAAAGGTGTGGTAACCGCACAAAAATTGGTCACTGCCTGAGGTTACTCTTACATAAAAAAAAACGTATAGTTACTATTTTTATGAAATTTTTTTTTTATTTTCCCAATAGTCCCTACATTTTTAAATTAAATACTATCTATTGAGAAAAATTTTATTTCCATAATATAGTAATTTTTTAGGGTGGGGGGGTTATGACTGATTTTGTTTGATATATATTTTATTGAAAATTGTAGCTGTAGGTTAAGACATGACATTTAAAAACAAAACTACTTAATTATTTATTTGCTAAACATATTACATGATAACATTTTTAAATTTTCAATACATATTATTTAGTAATTTTTTTAGAAAACTAGTATATTAAATAACTCTAAGAACAAAAAGTTACCTAACAAAGTTCCAATTAGAATTTTTTTCAAATTCAATGATTTTGTTGCATTTGAGTTAATAATAATAGCATAACTAATACCCTACATGGACAATACAATTTTAATGGTTATCAACAATGTTCTTTGTATCCTGTCTGTCTTTTTTCTTTTTTCCTTAAAAAATACCAGCTATAATATCCTATTTTAGTTTCAATCTTATTTATTGTTATGTTTAATATATTTTTATGAAACTTACCTAATTACTACTTCATGTACTAAATGTTCAAGTGTATGCATAAATATATACATTTTAAATATTATAATATTTTTCTAAATACTAAATTTGAAATATTATATTTTTTATATTTTTCCAAAATAATATTGGAATACTACTTTTTTTGTGAATTATATTTTAATACATTGTATGTATTTGATAATAATTGTAGAATATTTTTATATGTATTTTTTTTTTTTTTTTGTAAAAATTAATTGATATAGTATTA
>PVMI01087956.1:0-12166 GCA_008528875.1 Aulacorthum solani
TTCCACTGGAATTATGCCGTGGTAGAGGCAGATGGCAGCTGGCGCGCGGAAATCAGCGCGTCGGAGCTTTCCCAGGGCGGCAACTTCCTGTCGTTTGGCGTGCTGGATGGTGCCGGAAACTGGTTTGAACAGAGTGGCAATGTCACAGCCGACCTTATTACGCCCGTTGAAGGCGGCAATGGGGTTCCGCCGGTTATCGATGACAATCCAACGGATGGTGGCAACACGCCACCCGCCGATGGTGGCACGCCGATTCCGCCTGTCAGCACGCCCCCTTCTTTAACCATTAACAGTTTTACTGGTGACGGCGTGTTAAGCGCTGAGGAGAAGCTCTCCCCACAGACGTTCAGCGGCACCACAGCGAACCTCGCCGCAGAGAGCACGCTGACCATAATGCTGAACGGTCAGACCTATACCACAACGCCGGCCGCTGACGGCAGCTGGAGTGTTACCCTGCCGTCTGCCGATCTGCAGGTGCTGCCGGTAGGGTCTAACCACATCAGCGTAACCTTTGAAAACAGCGTTGGCGGTACGACCACCGCAAACAAAGTCATTACCGTAGAGGCGTCAGCACCGCCATCAGACGCTATCCCGCCACAGCCGACTATTGACACGCCGTTTGTCGACGGGTTTATGAACGCACATGAACGCTTCGAGCCTGTTACGCTGAGCGGCTCCACTGGTGTGACCGGGGCGGGCCAGAAGATCGATCTGACCATAGATGGTGTTCACTATGCGGGCGCTGTGGACAGTCTGGGCAACTGGCTTGTCTCACTCTCCACCGGGCAGCTGATGGAAGCAGATTTAGCCGAGGGGAGTCATTCCGTTACGCTAACCGCCACCGATCGCTGGGGCCAGTCCGGTATCACGGAGACGACGTTTATTACCGATACGCAGGATCCTCTTGTCACGATTAATACCCTGGCAGGGGACGGGGTGATCGACAGTCATGAAATCAGCAGCCCGCTGGTGATCTCCGGCAGAGGCGAAGCCGGCAGCACGATTGAGGTTAGTTTTGGGGCCTCCCACTGGAGCGGCATCGTCGATCAAAATGGCCAGTGGCAGTTCTCAGTTCCCGCGGAAACGCTGCAGGGAATGGAGGAAGGGAGCTACCGTGCCATTGCTGAAACAACCGACGAAGCGGGCAACAAAGGTTATGCCTCAGCAGGTGTGCAAATCTTCGCTACTGAGGCGTTGCCGCAGCTGACCCTTGATCCGATCACCGGCGACAATGCGGTCAGTTACCAGGAGGGGATATACGGCATTATCTTCACCGGCACCGCCGCTCATCTTCCCTCCGGCACGCCGGTTGAACTGACCCTTGACGGCAGAACCTGGCAGGGCAGTGTCTATCAGAATCAGTGGCAGGTTCAGCTCTCTGACAGCGACGTGAAAAATATCAAGGACGGCAACCACACCATTCAGGTCAGCGCAACGGATCTGAATGGAAACAGTACCAGCCTCAGCCAGAATCTGCTGCTGATTACCCACTACAACAGCAGCAACCCGAAAGTCACCGTTAACGACATCACGCTGGCGGATGCGGTACAGCATGACGGTCAGACCTGGTACGTTATCAGCGGCACGCTTGAAGCGCCGCTGCCGCTTAAGACTTTTGCGGTGCAGGTTTCTGATACCTTCCACTGGAATTATGCCGTGGTAGAGGCAGATGGCAGCTGGCGCGCGGAAATCAGCGCGTCGGAGCTTTCCCAGGGCGGCAACTTCCTGTCGTTTGGCGTGCTGGATGGCGCCGGAAACTGGTTTGAACAGAGTGGTTACGTCACAGCGGATCTGACTTCTCCGGTCAGTGATAACAGCGGCGATCCGTTGCCACCGGTCACCCCCGATAATCCCACCGATGGAAGCAATACTACGCCAGTGGTCGATATTCCAGGTCAGCCTGCACCTGAAATTGATACGCCATTTGGTGACGGCTGGCTGAACCGTGCGGAGAAAAAAGAGGGCTCGATGCTGACCGGCACAACGGGCGTCACCGGCAGCGGTCAGACGGTATCGGTGATTATTGGTGGTAAACATCACAATGCGGCAGTAAGCGACGATGGTCACTGGAGCCTGCCACTGGCGCCGGGGACGATGAAAACAGGTTTCGGCAAGGGGCAGCATGACATTGTCATGACTGCTAGCGACGCGGCTGGCCATACGGCTACGATAACGACCAGCTATCAGGTGGATGTCTGCGCACCCAAAATCGCTTTTACTCACCTCACAGAGGGGCAGCAAATCAACCTTGCCTCCAGCCATGATCAGCATGTATCAGGTACGGGTGAAGCCGGTGATATTGTTACTGTCAGGCTTGGCGACCACGAGTGGCAAACCAGTGTGACCAGCAAAGGCACGTGGGCCGTGCAGCTTGAAACACTGGACGCACTCACGCCTGAATCGGGCGAGCACAGGATTACCGCAACTATTCGTGATGCTGCCGGAAACGTTAACCACGTTTCGCAAAACGTCGAGCTTTATATGGCCGAGCCGCAGCCGAAGCTGAGTATTGCAACCGCAGCGCAGGACAACCTGACCAATGCCACAACTGTGATCAGCAGCAACACAGAAGATGGCAGCAATTCGGAAAGCCATAGTGCTATCACACTGGAGCACGCGTCTCTTCATCCTGATATGGCTGACAATCTCCATCTCTCTGGAACAGTAAACAGTGAAACGCTCACGCTTTTATATTCAAATCTGCACACCAGCCTGAACGGTGCTGCCGATGACGATTCGTTTCAGCTGAATGGTGCGCACGAGGCGTTTGATTTTGCCACGCTTGGGCTGAGATCAGGCAACGCTGAGGTCATTAATCTGGGCGCTTTCAGCAGTAATAGCGTCAATCTGGGGCAAAAAGAGCCGTTGCCAATGAACGACAATGCGAGTGAGGCGCCGACGATAAAAGACGCGGACGGCAATGTGGTTACGCTAAGTAACATTGAAGGCGGCGTCTGGAGCGAGGATGGGCAGCGTATTAGTAACGGTCAGCAGTACGACCTGTATCACAATGCCTCTGCCAGCCATGAAGGTTCGCTGGCTGATATCCTGATGCAACATAATCTTCACTTACAACTGGCTTAAATCAGATGGCCGGGGCGGATTTTCTTCCCTGGCCATTTTCCGCAATTAAGATTGCCAGTGAAGCGCATACGAGTGCCCAGCGTAGCTATTCTCTAATGGCGTGCGAACCTACGCTGCCGGTATAGGGAAGACTGACGTCAGGCTAATTTCCGCTATGAGCGAAAAGCGGACATTATGGCCAGATAACATTCTGCTATCCCAATACATTGATAACTACCAGATATGTTGAACGATGCAGTTCAGATCTTTAGGTAAATAATCAAAAGCATAACCTGTTGAGAATCGATACTATATCTCGGTATCACTTTCTTAAGATGTTGATAGATGGACGCGTGTAAACAGGAGAAGGATGATGATTTCAAAGGAAAATGCAGAGCATTATTTCTGGGGCGACAATTGCGATGGTTGGTATCTGGTAAACCGTCAGGATATGCTGGTTATTCATGAGAAAATGCCTGCCGGCACTTCTGAAAAGCGACACTTTCACTCCGTTTCCAGACAATTTTTCTTTGTTCTCGATGGTGTTCTTTCAATGGAACTGGAGGGTAAGATGCATAATATTAAAGCCCTGCAGGGGCTAGAAATTCCACCGGGGTCAAAACATCAAGCCAGAAACGACACTGAGTTTCCTGTAGAGTTTATTGTAATTTCGCACCCAACGACGCGAGGAGATCGTTCTGACCTTCCTTCATCCTGCTGACGAATTATGAACACCGCTATGGCTTGTCTTAAGGTAAGGACTGCGCGCCAGGTGTTAACTTAACTGAGTATTTGCAACGCCTGCTTCAGGCACAAACCTGACCTGCGTTTCGGTAGGTCCGCTATGAGCGAAAAGCGGAACATTAAAAATAATGACATTGCTCAGACCCCATGTCCGCAGCTAACTAAAGTGAAAATAAAATGAACAAAAGCAGTCTTAAAGCGTTTTCCCTGTTACGTGTTCTGACGTTGACGTGTGTGCCCATGTTTTTACTGGGTTGTGCCAGCGCACTTTGCCCTTTCGGCACCACCGAAGGCACGATTCCGGACTTGAAAAATAGTTACTGGAGATCCACTGAAAAAAAACCGGCTAAGGCCAATGAACAAGTCCTGGAGGAATGCACCCATGCTGCCGATGCTGAGGAGCAACGCCTTTCGCAGATCTATCTGCAGATGTGTAAAAGCGGACGTTTAACAGCAGAAAATCAAAGATTTGCACAGAAATTACTCGGCAATCCACTCTATTCTGGCCTGGAACCAGTAAAAGCCGTCCCCCAGCATCAATCAGATGATTCAGTTGAAGCTCAGCTGAAATGGTCGATGTCTTATAGCGATAATCCTCAGGAGTTCAAAGAAAATTGTGGCTCTTACATTGAAAATAACGCAGCGGAACGGTCCGGCACCATGCTGGGTTTACAGGCGGGCCGTTACAAAGAGCAGGTTTTTAAACAGTGCATGGCAGAAAACCATATGGCGCTCATTGTACCAAGGACTGAATTCAGTCAATGCAAGTTGATAGGGTGGTAAGCAACCACAGGCCTGACCTCTATACCAGGTAAAATATAATGTGTCCGCTAAAACTCATCATCTATTTATGTCTGTAAACCGGGTTCATTAGCCGTGCCCAGCACACCGGGGTTTTTAAACCTGCGCCACCAGACAAGTAAGCATGGGAAGATGAGAAAATGATTACACTGAAGATTTACGCTCCGTACCCCAGAGAAACAGTGTTATGTGGGCAGATATAAAATTAAATGCGGGCTATGCTGCAGAATGCATGATCCCGGAAAAACATTAATTATGTTGAATAGCGTTCATGCCAGGCGGCGCGCTTGCCGTTTACCTTCGGTCTGCACTATCTGATGTGATACCAGGATAGCGGTTAAAGGGAATAACACATGAAGTCAAACCATAGTATCTTTGTCAGGATAGGGTTAATTACTGGAGTATTTCTGATTTTTATTTTCTTAAAATATATTTTCGATGTAAGTCGGCCAATGCAAAGTGATGTGCGTGGCAGGCCTGTCCTTAATGTCTGTAGCGAATCTGTTCATGGTAAATTTAACCAGAATGGTGAGAGAGATAACTTATTTCAGGTAAGTCAGCAATGTTCAAATGATATACGGCCTGTTTTCAGTAACTATGTATCCATTAAGAACAATATTTACTGGGTGAGTAAAATTAATTACGAACACTCTCCCTGCATTACTGGGACGGGCGATACTTCAGGTTTAATTTATAACATCACTTCCTGGGGTTGCTTAACAGCAAAGCCCATGCAGGTCAATAAAATAGAAAAGCGCGATCTTTATTTAGTGGCTAAATACTCCTCTGCGTTTCGACCGGTTGATTACGTTAAGACTACCCGGCCATACTGGCAATCGGAACAATTAGCGAGCTACGCGCAAGATGAATCGTCTGTATATTTCCGGAGCGAGAAGATAAAAGAGGTTAACCCGGAAGATTTCCAGGTTGTTTTTCCATTTGGAAAGGATGATAAATGGCGTATTTACAATGTCTTCAAAAGTAATGGCTCAACCTATGTCGGTGGCTATAATGTTGGTGATTTAGATCTGAGTAAATTTCATCTTCTTTCTGTTGTCTCCTGTCCGGAGCATGGACTCACCAGATGCACGGGATATAGCAATCCAGATACCTTTTTTCGTGCGGGAAACTGGGGGCGCGGAGTGATTGGTCACATCGGGAATGATGTCATCTTTTTACAGCCTGAAGTGATCAGTCGCTTCTCAAATATGGCTTCACCAGACATGTTTATGTTTGCGTCATCCGAGCGTATTTATCTGTATACTTACAGTAAATTTTACGAAGTGGTTGAAGGTGAGACAGGATTACAAAAGAAACTTGTCGAGATGGATAAACAGTATTTCGAGCAGAATCCATGATTATCTGGCAGGCAAAATGTGATCACGTGCTGTCACGTAAACATTATCTAATTAACATCCAGGTGAGTCTGTAATTGAAACTGCTCTCAGGGGGGTGGAAAACATCCGAATTCCGACACCATGGACTCACCTGTTTCTATATGTCTGGCTGAAAAGTGATACCATTAGCTCTTTTCATTAACGGTCCTACTGCCCCGATTCTGATTGATATGATACGCATCAATCCCAGTAAACCAGATAAGCAAGTGCGGCAGCTGAACAGAAGGCATAGGGGCTTAAAAGTAAAATATCCGAATAAGGCGTTTCACATATCCTGATAACAGGCCATGCCAGTACAACCAGCCACATGAAGAGCGCAGAGCACACGATAAAAAAGCTCCCCTTCAGGGCAGCGTCAGGATAAAATCGCTTTGAAATCATCGCTAATGGCATGCCGATTATCATTGAGCCCATCGTGGTGCCAATAATACTCACCGTAACAATGAAAAAATAAGTAAAAATTAAACCCATTACGGGTGTACTGCTTTTTCCCAAGGAAAGATAGGTTAAAACCAGTAATGAACCCACGACACTACTAAATATTGCTGATATCACAGATACCCTAATCCAGTTGTCGTTAGTAATGTTCGTCATAATTTTCTCTATGTCTGAGCAGCTATATTGATGCAGCGTACCCGCTTAAATTTTCGGCGCGAGGCTTGATAGCAAAACAGGCTTCCGGCACAGCATCCTTTTGCTGACCTGTGACGGGCATCCGGCAATAAGGACATTAAGGCCGCCTGTCAGGGTATTTAGCGCCAGGCCAGTGAGCGTCTCGCATCCTTAAGGCTGAATCGCTTTACCCTGCTCATTAAGCAGATCCGTCAGGAGAGCCGTTCCATCGCTTCCCACCCGAAATGCCCCATAACGTGCCTGCGCGAATCTGTCGGCATGACCTTCCTGAAAGAAATAAGCGTTAGTACCGACGGTCAGCGAGCCATAATGTTGATGGTATTTTACCCGTAGCTGATTCGGCTGCAGAGGTTCACCCTGATCAAAACGGGCCTGAGTCGCATGACGCTGCGCATCGAGGTCAACAATCAGGGTTCCGCTGGTGGGCAGGCATGACGCTGACAGGGTCGCGCCACAGGACTCAGCCTGTTGATACAACGCCAGTTCCAGTGGGCGGGTGAGGGCATAGTTCAGCGCCATATAATCACCCTGCATCAGGGATCGCGGGTCAACCGGGGCAAGAGGTAAAATCATGACCGCGCCTTGCTTCAGCAACTGCTCTTTTTGCCAGATACTGATATTGACGGCTATCAGCGCCAGCGCTATCACAGCGCCAGCCAGCCATCGGCCCTGTTTATGCATTCTCACTGGCACCTCCGATTTGTGCGGGTAATACTTTTTTGACTCCCCATGCCAGCCCCAGTAAAACCAGACCGCTGACCAGCAGCAGCAGGGATTTCTGCAGCAGAATTACCTCCAGGAAGTAATACCAGCCAATGACATACAGCACCATGAAACCGCCACTGGCCACCAGCAACCCCAGACTTCCCTGATAACGTGCCATCAGAATTAACCACAATCCCAGCCCTATACCCGGTGCATAGAGGGCGGCAGCCCCGCAGATAAGTGCAGCGGGCAGCGTGATAATCGAAAACAGCGGCTTGCTGTGTCTTTTCTGACTGAGTGCACTCAGCACTAAGCCAGCCGCGATCCCTGTGCCTGTCCCAGACTGAAGCGTGGAAAATTGCGATGCTGACCAGAGGAAATCCGTGAGATAAGCCGCGTTTATCCCAAGGAAACTCAGCAACATCAGACCACACGGGATGCCATGCTGCAGAGGATGTACCGCGTCAGCATACGGCCCTGCCTGTAACCTCAACTGATGACTGACAGTCCACATCCACAAAAATATAACCGCCGCCACCAGTACGGACACAGCAAGTCGTGCAGCCATCGGAGACAGGCAGATCCGGGCCAGAGAGTAGCCCGCCAGCACCAGGAAAAAGGTCAGGGCAGTGATGGCCATAAACCGATAAGTGCGGTCGGGCATCGCCATCGCCATTGCGGCCAGGATCGGCAAGGCAGTCAGTGAACTCAGCATAATAAAGCTGGCATCATTGCTCTGAATTTGCAGCAGAACACCGGTTATCAGCCCGCACGTTGCCGCAATCGCCCATGCCAGCCCGAGGTGATGTTTACCGTCACGCTGACTGCTTAACAGGCCACGCGCAATGGCGGCAAGCAGCAGCGAAGGAATAATAAGGGTGGCAGCATTCGGGTCTTCCAGCAGATCAGTGGCATAGAGCATCACTATCATCAGTAACAGAATGATGATCGCTGCCACCCAGCCCCCAACGCTTAGCGCCAGCCTCAGATACCAGGGCAGGTCGGATGCGTGACCGCGCTGCTTAATTTCCTCAACCTGCGAGGCGCTCAGCAAACCCTGCTGACGCAAAGTGTCTGTCAGTAAGGTCAGCCTGGCCGGAACCAGATCGATTGGCCCCTTTTCAACCAGTTTGCGTTGCCACTTCAGCAGAATTGAACCATTTACCGCCACCCAGAACGCCATCAGGATGCCGGTCAAAAACAGATCACCCGTATCGTAGGCTAAAAGAAATAACTGCATGATTAGCGCACAGCCAACCACGGTCAGGCTGGCGATGCCCAGCGTCAGCATGCAGAGATCCGGATAGCGGTAACGGTACAGGTAATAACCTGCCAGCAGGGTGATCACCCAACCGCCGGTGATATTAGGAAGGTGGTCACCGCCACCCCAGTCAGAGAGGTTCCCGGCCACAATGGCGGTCAGCTGAAGCAGTAAAAATCCCGCCATGACTCGCGAGAACCAGCGGCTTGCCAGCCAGCTCTCGGGATGATGCGTTATCGCGCGCCACGCCAGCGCTTCCCTGACAATCAGGCAGGCTGCCAGCAACGCCAGATATCCGTAGAGCACAGCGGTCGGGAGCCTGGTTAAACTGTCAGACGCGGCCAGATCCAGCAGTGACGACGGCAGGGTGTTGTAATAGAGCTGGAACGCCAGATTAGCGACCAGCCAGCTGCAAAACCAAAGGCTGTTTTGCCGTGCAATCAGCGCCAGCGGCAGAAGAACGTATAACCAGGCCCGGAATAGCTCCCAGCTGTCAGCACCGGTCTGATAAATCTGTCCATACAGCGCAAAAAGGGCACCGAAGCTTAACCCTGTCGCCAGTAATGCGTTGCGTGCCAGCGTGCTGTACCAGCGCCACCAGACAATCACCGCCAGCGCGACGATCAACAGCTCGGCCAGGGCAAATTTCGCCATTTTCGGCAGCCAGGCCCAGTTCCAGGCAATAAAGAACACCGCTCCGGCAACCAGAGACAGTAATCCCAGACAGGAAAGAACCGGGATAAGAAACTGACGCCACTGAGCATCTGAAGGTCTGATTCCACAGAAAGCAAAGATACGCTGGCAGGTCTCCGGGGTCAGGCTTCCTCCTTTCAGCAGGCGTGCGATCTGGCGACAAAGATACTCTGCCGTCCGTGACGGCATCCCGGTGATGCCATCGGGTGCAAGCTCCCTCATTCTTTCCCTGCCTCTGTTTGCGGTATGACTTTGATGATGAAGTTAACGGCTGTTCTTCCCTGCGATCAATCCGCGTGTCGGTCAGTGACGCTCTGCTGAGCGGCCGATAATTTTGCTGAACAAATGTAAACATCTTTTCCAGGATATAACAGCGTAAATCAAAGGCGAGGGGGGAACTCTGCGCAATCTGCCGCATTCTTATGATCAAATAGTGTCGCGGCCGTATTTGGGCTGCGTGAACATGACATCCGCCCCCGACGAACGCGATCCCCGCAGGCAGGCTTTACTGCTGTACTCTCAGGGGTACCGCATCACCCGCGTTGCTGAAAGGTAAGAAGCGTAAAGATTATCGGGTGACCGAGCAGGGGACGCTTACGGTTGATGATAAGCTGATTGCCACGACTATTGGCCAGAAGCCGCTAAAGAAACCGCAGTCGGACAGCAAATTGTGGATTGTTAGCTGCCTTAACCGCTGAAATAAACGCTTTCCTGAACCAAGGTTTCACTCCTTTATTGCAGGTGATGATGAGACACGGCGAAATACTTTTACCCTGGCCCGTCGCGCATTGATTCAAAGAGGTGAGTTCCTGAGTGGAAAAGCACATACGCTACCGGACGCCGCGCCGCATTGGGCGCGCGTGCAGAAAACCGCCCATTCACTGAATCGGATTGCGGGCAGTTGCTATGCTGGCAGAGGTCCAAAGGCGCGGTATGAATCCACCAGTGAATCAAAAAGCGAGATATCTGAGCGACTTCTGGCGATAAGCTGGGCACCAGCAATGGCCGTGAAAATTGCACGTGCTCTGGATTCACTCTCACCTGAATCGCACACCTTCGCAGCCACCAGCAGTTTGTTCAGCCATGCAATGTTCACATCAGCAAACTTCTGTATTTCTGCATTCATTTCAGGAGGTAAGGTATCTTTTTCAGCGCCCATGAAACTGCCCAGGCAGAGACGATTTTCGGCCTCAAGTGATCTTCGGAAGATTTCAGGAAAGCGACGCAGCGCGTCAATGGGTGATGGGCTTTCTGATTCGATCATCTCGAGTGCGAGCGCACCGTCCTCCCAGTATCGTCTGGCAACGGCAATACCCAATTCGGCTTTGCCTGGAAAATAGTAGTAAATACTCGCCGCTTTGATACCCACATCCTGCGCGAGGTCGCGGAAATTCAAACCGTTATAGCCCTGAGATTGGGCAATTTTCCTGGCCGCCTGCAAAATGGCTTCCCTGGTGTTGACGCTCATCTTGATGCCTTTGGTATTGGGATGATCTCTTAAATAGAGAACGCTAATTTACAGCAAACGCTTATCGGGTGACAGGGTGATTGCCATGGAAAACAGTAAGTTCAATGCATCCAGGGTGCTCAGGCAGACGTCATTGCATCATGGTTTAGCAAGTAACATCGACTGCCGACGCCATCATAAGCACTCTGGTCACCGGGAAAGTCAGTAGATAACGAACCCGGCGTACCGGAGTTTACATCGAGTGGCGCTATTACCGGGCTGGCGAATCCAGCTCAGGAATGCCGCTGTTGCGATCGGCGTAGGCCGCCTGGAAGGCAGGACGTTTTGTCCAGCGCTGCCAGTAGGCATCTAAGAACTCAAAACGCTCGTCCAGTGGAGTGGCATTGACCGGGAATTTCGAGAAGGCGATCGCGGTTGCCAGAGTAATATCCGAGAAGGTCGGCGCATCGCCGCCGAGCAGCCATTCGCGGCCGTCTGACAGATGGCGATTAACCAGCGCGGCGTGAGCCAAAGCTTCTTTACGGCAGTGTTCTCCCCAGGCCTCATTTTTGGTCAATTCCAGCCTGAAGCCGAGGCCGGTGTGCAACACGTGGAACGCTGTAACGATGCGGTACAGGATATGCACCCACACCCGGTTATCCCACATATTATCCAGCCCCTGTTCCAGTGCGGTTTCTCCCATAATTTTGCGGCCCGGATACTCCTGATCAAGATAGCGAACGATGGCAGCCGTTTCAGAAATATAACTCCCGTCAGCCAGTTCAAGGGTAGGTGTTTCGCCCCACGGATTCATATTCAAATGTCGCCAGCCACGCTGTTCTCCTCCAGGGGACATGTCATAGATGGTCTCGGCAAACTGGTCAGCGATGCCCTTTTCATGCATGAAAAGCCGCAGGCGCTGTGGATTAGGAAAGGCCGAAGGTGATGTAAAAAGCTGAAGTTTAGCAGTCATGATCGATCCTACAGGTTGATGGTTGGGATATCTAACTAACGTTAGGTAGACAAACATTAGCGGGCAAATCAACACACGTCAACACCGGTCTAACACTTGTTAGGTTAATTTTTTGGTGACCTTCATGCTTGATACGATATTTCAGCGGAGGCATAGCTGAAGGTGGGGGAGAATGACGCCGGAGGGTTGAAAAATGCAAATGAGTGGAGAGGCTCGATTCAAACGGTTTTTCAGGTGAGTTTCATATTGGCAATTGCTGCCGACTGGTTGCTGGCCAACAGGAAGAGCCGGCTGATAGTCCGGAAGCGCAAGGGCCACGGGGTGAGGTAGTAGCGGTTAGATCAGCCCATGAAGCCGACTGGTGTCGGCATCATTACTGGTCACAAAAATGAGCGGCCGCTGTGAGCGAGGAGCGGACGTGGGGATTTCAAATACCTTAAAACTGCATG